>JAJHUR010093457.1:8292-21965 GCA_027495735.1 Lutjanus campechanus | reverse complement strand
AAGAGATAGGTATATGTGTGTGTGTGTGTGTGTGTGTGTATGCCCCAGTCCTCCACTTGAGGCCACAGCATATTTCCTCCCTGTTTATGACTTGATTCACTGGTGGCTTTATGAGTCCGGTGTGATTAACGGAGGAATTTCAGTCTTTCTTCCTGTGGGTCCTCGCCTATCCATAGGAGATAATTATAGCTGTGGCTGGCTGTAAATACAGGCCCAGCCAGGGGTTGTCGGACCAGGAAATGGGACATCATCAGACTTCACCTGGAAAGGACCATAAATCAGAGGCTGAGATAACAAAGATGTGTTGAAGACAACAGGATGCCGGGGCCCTGCAGCACTTCAATGACACATCTGTTCACACTGCAGTCATTTCAGACCCCAGCTCAGGTTCAAGAGAAAGTTGTAGCTGTTTTTCTGCAGTTAAGACTGAGACTGAAGGTGCAAAGGAGGACGAGAGCAGGAGGATTTGTGGATAAGAAGAGTTGCAACAATTAGTATTAGTACTGATTAATCTGTTGACTATTTTTTATTTATTGTTTAGTCCATAAAATGTCAGAGAATAGTGAAAAACATTATGTCAGAGACTTCTATACATTGTTTTGCAGATATCTACTGAAGTTAGCAGGCTAACCAGCTAGCATGGCCTGGCCTGTCTTGTAGTACCACTTTGTAACTCAAGAGGCAATAGCCCGACATTTGTCATTCCAGCGCTGTTTCCCGCTGGGTCTCCCTTATCCTGGACCTGAAAACTACCTCCCCCAGTGGTCCTGTGCTAGCTCTGTGAATACTAACATTCCCCTGGTTCTCCGAGCTCCCAGTCCAGGCAGATTGTAGTCAGCTAATATGACTGCTATCTGCATAGCTAACAGAGCTAACTAGCTAACGGCATCTCTGTGTTCCAGTAACAATTGGGCAAAATTTTGAAGATGACTAAAAGATGTTGTGTAAATGTGCATATATTCACATCTTAAGTTAGCTAATGTCAGTGAAATGCTAGCTAAATAGCTATCTAATAATTAGCTAGCTAGTTAGCTAGCATGATTATGCTAATATTAGCTAACTTAAGATCAGTATACATTTTTTTTGACAAATAATTTTCATCATAGTTCTCATCTGGAGCATTTTTTGCTGACAAAACCAAACTCTTTTGACACTTTTCATCAACAGATCTACTAACTAAAAGGTTAAACTAAGACTCAAACAATTCAGATGACAAAAATATTACTAAAACTAAATGACTAAGTCAAAATTTGCTGCCAAAATTAACACTGCTAGAGATGTGACTGAACTGTCACTTTTACAGGAAAAGGGAAAAGTTCGCCAACTGTTATTGGAGCACAGAGCAAAAAGGGGCGGGACTTCTTACATTCTTACATATTGCACCTTTAAATTGCATGTGTTGGTCTCATCCAATAGACCAAAACCCAAAGATATTTAGTTCACAATGACATAAAACAGCAGCAGATCCTCACTTTATTGAAGCTCGACCTCACAAATGTTTGGCATATTTACTTAGTAAATGACTTACGTGATTAATTGAACATTTGTTGATTTTCTGTCAATCAGTTAATGGTTCCAGCAGTAGATAAAAGCAGGCAGGCTGGAAGTGACAGCTAATGCCAGGGTGTAGACGACACCACCACCGGCGAGTTTGCAGAAGGCCTGTCCTTGCTAATTGACCTTTATTTTGCCACCACACTCCTCACAGTCTCAGATAGTCGGGCAGAGGGGCATAATTGTTGTTTTGTTTTGTTTTTAAACAGCTAATATGTGCTCTCATTGTTTTGAGTGCTTACACTGGACTCTGCATTGTTTCTTTTAATAGGAGCTCAAGGCATTCATTGAAGTATTTGTGAGTAAAAAGTAATTAAAATTACAATGGGCGAGCCGGTGTGTTGCCGGGTAGGTGGAGGGGAGCTCGGCAGACGATGACTTGGCTCCAACTCGCTGCCCTTGTACTCATTCATTAGTGATGCATTGGTTCTCGCTCGGTCCTTCCATCTCATCAGAAACAGGACCCGCATGGACAAAGACAGGGTTGTATGGATGTGCCCATTATGTTAATAACTCCCACAGCTTTTACACACAACCACCACCACGTAACAACTCTGTGAGCTGATGTATAGGGAGCAGACGTTGAAGCATAGGTGGAGGGAGGCTGAATCCATGAGTCTGAGTGTGAGCGCTGTGCGTGCATGTACTACCTAGCAGGCTGAATTGACTCCTTGACTTTCAGTGCATGTACTTATTGACTCGGGTGCTTTGCCGCTTGGCCTTGGACACTTGTTAATCGTAATTAAATGTTTTTTTCTCCTCTGTCTCTCTGTGTCTCTAACTTCTAGGTGGCGACGGACAGATGGTACAGATGGACTCCAGTAAGTCTGGCTTTGTGGGTTCGCAAGTGGAGCTGCGCTGCATTTTCATCAACAGCAACCCGCCGGTGAAGATCTCTCAAGTCACCTGGCAGAAGCTCCTCAACGGCACCAAACAGAACGTGGCCATTGCCAACCCGGCCCTCGGCGTGTCCGTCCTGCCGCCCTTCAAGGAGCGGGTCAGCTTCAAGCAGGCGGCGGTCCGTCACCGCACGCCCTCGCTGGAGGACACCACCATCGTGTTCTCCAACCTGCAGCTGTCCGACGAAGCGGCCTACATCTGCGAGTACACCACATTTCCTGCGGGCAACCGGGAGAACATGGTCAACCTCACTGTGTTCGGTAAGAAATGTTACAGTTTGGGAGATTATCTGTCCTTTAATTCTGTTTGAACCCACAACATCTTTAATTTAAAAGCTAAAACAAAGCCCCATTCACAGATGTAAATCTTAGTTCTAATTAATCTAATCTGAACTAATCTGAACTAATCTGAGTTCTTCTTTGTTGTCGTGCAGTTTGTTTTCTTCTTTATCTCGGTCACATTTGTATCAACAGAAGCTGCACATACAGCAGAGCTTTTGAGATACAAACTGTAAAGACTTGACCTTTTGCAGGCTTGTTTTTATGTATAGAAATTTCATTGATGACATTTATATTCCCCAAAACGCTGTTTGCCTGTGAAAAATATGCATCTCCAAAACATCAGCTATCAATGAGCTGAAAAATCAACCCACTGTGTTTTCAGATCTGTGATGCTGCAGTTTTTCATAATCAAATGAGGTTGTAAATGATTTATTTAGCTTAGAAAGTAGGAGAATATCTAATGCCGTGATTACCCCAACTCATCAATCCTTTTAGCCTTTAGAGGATAAATATATGTGGATGTATAGTTATTTCATTTGTTTTGGATCCAATGGTTTAGTATAGGGTTGAACAGTAGGGGATTGCCTGATTGCCCAGGGCGAGTAAAATCTCACGTCAGCCAAGTAACTCACTTGCCTGACTGGGCAAATGGTGAAAAAGAATTAAGCTATTAAATTATTTTAAAATTAAAGTAACTTTTCATGCAGAATGGCAGAAAATACTGTTTTCAGCCTGTCAAATATGGAGATTTCCTGCTTTTTAAAAAATGTATTATCATATTAAACTGAATATCTTTGGGTTTTAGAGTGACAAAACAAGATATTTAAAGACCATCAGACTGTTTTCATTATACAGCGCTGTAACGGATAACATGCTCTCACTCAAGATAAAAAGTAGGAGAATTTTCTCAGTCCATGAATTGATTTTTAATCCTTCCTTTTGTTCTTAATCACCTAATTTGGAGATGTTTTCACTGGACATACTGCGCGAAATCAGAAGATTCATCTACTTTACATGCTGCACACTGATTATTTTGGTACCCAGGTTTTCAAGATGTCTTCGTCGGTAACTTGTAATTTTCAAGTTTCTACATGTTGTAGAACAAAGACTTGGTAAATGTTGCAGTGAGTCAAGTATGTGTGGTGCCAAGAAAACAGGAAAAAAAAAAATCAGATTCTGTATCTTGACATCAGTTATTTTGTCAAACATGTTGGTGCTGGCCTGATAAGCAGTCGGAGGGATGTAAAACCTCCTAAATTTGTATCTGTTTGAGAAAAAGAGCACTTCTCTGAATCAGATAGCACCGGGTCAGACTGACGTATTCAGTCTTAGTGAAAAGCTGAAAGAAAAACACTTTTACAGCTCTGCTCTTCTGTGTTAACTGCGCATGCAGCATATGTTCTGAATGAATTTTTTGACTCAAACATTTCTGCCTTGTCAGATCAGGAAGTCAAACTCCTGAAAGGATTAATCTTGCAGAAATTTCATGGATAGCTTGTGTTTGTTTGCCTGTGAAAGTCATGTGTCTCCAAAACAGCTGTTAATGAGCTCAGAAAACAGCCCAACACCGTGTTTTCAGTTTTGTGACGTTGCAGTTTTCCCATAAATAACTGGGGTGTAAATTGTTAATTTAGCCTAAAAAGTAGGGCAATCTTCTCAGTCTATAAATAAATGCTTAATCCTTCAGTTTGTTTGAAGTAATCTAAATTTTCTCAATTAATAGATGCGTGCTTTTCACTGGACAGCAACAGAAAGAAATAGGATTACTGCATTAATTCATATTCTCAACCTGATTTCTTTGGCACCCAGGTTTGTGTGTGCTTTGGTCAGCGATAGGGCCACAATTAAGGGTGATTTTCATTGTTGATTAATCTGGCAATCATGCTCTCAATTAATCAATCAGTCGTTTGGTCTTTAAAATGTCAGAAAATAGTGAAAAATCAGTGTTTCTAAAAGCCCAAGATGACGTCATCAAGTGCCTTGTTTTGTCCAGAACACAAAGATATTCACAGAGGAGGAAAGAAACCAGAAAATAGTTACGTTGAAGAAGCTGGAATCAGAGAATTTGGACTTCTTCTTTTCTTAATTACTCAAAAAAGTTGGTGATTAATTTAATAGTTGACAGCGAATTCATCAAAGTCAGCAACTTTTTTGTTGTTTCCACATGTTGTAGAGCAAAGATGTAATTGCTGCAGGGAATTAAACATGTGTAGAGCCAAGACAACAGTAAAAAAAAATAAATATCAGGTTCCACATCTTAACATCAGTTATTTCCGTGGACATGTTGCTGTTGGCCTGATGAGCAGTTAGAGGGATGTTAAACCTCCTAATTTTGGTTCTGTTTGAGAAAAAGACAGAGAAAAATAGCATTTCTCTGAATCAGCGCAGGGTCAAAGTGACATCTTCTCTCTTAGTGAAAGGCTAAAAGAAAACACTTTCACAGCTCTGCTCTCCTGCGTTACATCGCCACAGGCTTTGTTGTAAACGAGGTTGAGTTCCTCTGGAACACCTCAAACCAGATGCTCTTTCTCTGTTTGCTGTGGCTGCTGCTCTAACCGCGCTGTTTACCGTTGCACCGTGCAGCGCTCGCCCCGCGGAGAACGTTGTCGTTAAGGATACATGTGCTCGGCGCTGAAGAGAAAATCATTCTGACCGATTCGTGATGTGATGATTGGGGTGACGTGTCGTTTTAACACCCACCCCGGATTGGCCCGCACGGCTTTTATGAAAGGAAACTGCTGCAGAGAGCAGTCGATAAAAATGGCAGGTGAGACAGAAATCAATAAGGCCACTTCAGGGTGTGTAATTTGGCTTGAATAATCTCATCTTGTGTGAAAAAAAAAAAAAAAAAGGAGCGCCTGAGATATAGTTTATCTTGGAAGGAGGCAGCTTTGAAAAGGTTGTGCGCGAAGTCTGATTAAAGATCTAATTAGAAATTAAGTGTTGGTGTGTTTTCCATTAAGTCCCAGTAAAAGAAAAAGCACTTGGCTTAAGTAGTCCCTGTTGTCAGAGCGTCTTGTCAGCTCTGAGTCCCCATTTTGTGTCACTGAGCCTCCAAGGTCTTTTTAGGCTTCTGCGGCTCAGTGAACGTCAGGAACCTGTGTGCAGATAACCGAGCGGCAGCGTTCAAAGAGGCCTCTTCACGGCCTATCTCTCTCAGTTGTGCATTCGCTCACGCTCGAGCCTGCCTTTTGATGTACTACGAGTAGATTGCTAATTGGCAACTCACAAAGGATTCAAATTGGATGACTGTGCATTTGGGTAGGCAAGTGGGTTCTACATCTGTGAGAGCTTTGACAACTGCTTTGGCTTTGAGGAGGGAAAAGAAGCAAAACTTCGCCTGATTTGAGTTACAACACTGTTTTCATCTCTCATCCCCCTTAGTTTAATTTACTTCAAAGCTGATTGTAGGTGAAGCAGACAAAATTAGACTAAAATGAGAAAGAAAAAGAAAGAAAAACACAAGATCTCAGTTTAATGAGCTTTAATTACTTACATTTGAGTAATTTCATTGCTTCTTCCTTTCTTCTTTTCAGCTCGGCCCATGACGCGCATGACCTTGACGACGCCCACGATCGTGGCCAGGGCCCAGAAGCGCAAGATGACTGTCGCCACGTGCGTATCAGCCAATGGGAAGCCCCCAAGCGTGATCAAGTGGGACACCAGGTTGAAGGGCGAGGCCACCTTCCAGGAGACTCGCAACCAGAACGGGACGGTGACGGTACGGAGCAACTACGTGGTGATACCGAGCCGGGAGACCCACAAACAGAAGCTCACGTGTATCGTGACGTACCGGAATGAAAAGATCACAGACAGCGTGGTGCTCAACGTGCAGTGTAAGAATCTCTTATTAAGGGTGTTTTTTTTTTTGTTGTTGTTGTTTTTTTTACAAAAAGTGCCTTTTTAATGAGCGCGCTGGTGTGAACTTATCTTCACCAACGTTTCATGTTCTCATGCAGCCAATAGTTGTTGTTTGCTGCCCCAGGAGTAAACCACCAGTCCCCATTAGTTTACAGTGAACAAGGTCCTCCTGCAAACACGGCTCAGAAACTTTTCCTGTCGAACAAAGTCAAGAGAAAAACTGCAAATGAGCTGCTGGATATGCACCAGATTCCACCAAGATGTTATTTTTTAGAAATATAATTTTCAGAAAAAAATATTTCTTAATCTCTGTTTATTAAATGATTCAAAACAGCATCAGTAAATTTAAAAAAAAAAAAAAAGATTTATTTAGAAAAAATGTATTTATTGAAATTTTTGTGTGATGGAGGGGTGCGCATAAGACTGTTATGACACTGTCATAACCACGTCCTGACACCTGTCATGAACATGAAGGAGTCTTAAATGAATATTTACTGACTGTCGTCATTGAGCGTCATTCGGTCAATTACATGATTTGTTATGCAAAGTTGACATTGTTTCACGTGTTATAACCTGTCACTGGCTTTGTTATGACCACTTGACATTATCACACTTGTAGAAGCTGTTTAGCTTCATGTCATATGTGGTTTATTTTGAAATTTGCAGTCATGAGGCCTTTATAACTTTGTCATGAATATTTACCTTGACCTCAAGTTTGGTGGTACATTGTGGACTTGTTATAAAGATGTCGTTAGGTTTTATTACACTGTCAAAGGCTTTTGAAACACTTCAAAATGCAACACATCGCTTGAGGTCAAGGAAAATATTCATGAGACACTTATAATTGTCTTATGACACCTAGTGTCAAACCGACCATATGTGACAGTTAAATGTCAGTTTAATCATGTCGAGTTATTATAACAAAGACATGTCTGATGTCTGATGATGTATGATTAATGTCAAGTTGACATAACAACTACATCTCAAACAATGTCAACTTCGCATGAAAAATTATATAACTGACCAAATGAATCTTATTCACAACAGTCGTAAAGATTCATAAAGACGCCTTTGTGTTCATGACCAGTGTCATGTCATGGTTACGACAGTGTCATGACAGTATTATGCACACTCCTTCAAATGAAATGTTCCACCATTTTTCCCCTGTATTTATAATTTTTGTTGCATTTTTTTAAAGGGAATTTTTACAGTTTAATTTAACATGTTTAACATGTTTATGTTTATGACAGGCGTAATGACATGGTTATGACAGTGTCATGACAGTCTTATGCACATATGCTAATACTGCTTTATTTTTCTGTTTTGTTTTTCTTTTTCTCTACCATGCAAAGTCTCTTTGAGCTCCTTTTAAAACGCTATACAAATAAAATGTATTATTATTATTATTATCATTATTATTATCCCTTTAAATAAAGTACATTATACTCTATTTTGATTTACGCTAAAAGTGTTAAAAGTGTTGAGAAATTGTTAACAAGATTTGATCAGTCGTTAACTTGCTTCAGTTAACTCGGTGCGCTGATACAACAGTGTTTGTGTAAAGTGTTGTGAAGGGATGAACTGACTACAGTGTGTCCTTCTTGCAGATGAACCGGAGGTGAAGATCGAGGGCTTTGATGGAAACTGGTACCTGAACCGTCAGGGTGTTCAGCTGACCTGCAGGGCCGATGCTAACCCCCCTGTTACGATCTACCAATGGAAACTGTGAGTCTGAATAAACCCTAACAAACCCCCTTAAGGCTCAGGAAACAAGGCTGCACGGCTATGTGTTATTTCTCTCACGTTAGGTTTTCTGACTGAAGAAATAAAAAGACTGTGTTTTTGTGGATGGCTCTCTGAAGCACAGGAAGGCAATTTTATAGAATGGCCTCGTTGAATGGAGTCTGCTCTTTTCCAACATTTGTTTCAAGTCATATATATACAAGAAAGCAATCTTCAAAGATAAAAACACACCGACTTCCTTCATCCTCTCCAGAAATGTGTCTCCGTTTATTTGTTTGTTTATAAAACGTGTAATGAAGATAAGCCTTTGGACCTGAGGCAGAGCACAATGGGCCCATTACGGCGGCTACACACACCCCTATCTGCCTGATGGTCACAGATACTGTGAGATAAATGCAAACAGAACAGGGTTTGCTTTGCTTTTGGGGTTTGGCTTTGAAGTCTGACGACCGGCATGCAGGTAGAGCGGTAAGAAAGCGTCATTGTTAGTGCTGTTGTGTTCTCAGGAGGGCAGAGAAGGCAGCGGTTCGTCCCCGACGCACAGAGGAGAGGGCTGAAACAGAAAGCTGGAGCGTCGGAGCCGTGGATTAGGGCCGGCATACCGCGGGGCTGACATCAGTGTTTCTGCCTCAGAGACTATCACTGCAAATACACCAGCAAGTCGAGATACAAACATGTTTTCGAGGCCTCTGAGAGTCACCAAATAACCCGCGGGTTTGATCTGCTTTGAGTAATGACATGGAAGCTGGTCGTGCAGAAATGATGTAGTTTAAGTCTAAGCACTGAGACATGGAGGGAAAGCAGCGAGGATTGTTTGCTGTAATTTGCACTGATCAAACTCTTTACTGCGTTTTGATGTCAGATGCAACATTTTTTTTTTTTGAAAACAGAAAAGTGGGTGCAGCTCTTTGAATATAAAGCGACTTCTCTGAAGCCTCTAGTTTGGCATTATGAGGGTCGCCATCTTGTTTTTTTTTTTCTTTTGCGATCAAAGCATGAACAGATGCACGCTTAGAAATAAGGGTTCTTCTCAAAGGGCTGAGGTTCTACCCAGAACCATTTGATTCTGAGGAATTATTTTTTGAGGAAAGGGTTTGTCAAGGGTTCTTTGTAAGACAGATGGTTCAATTAAGAGCCCTTTTTGTCCAAAGAACCCATTTTGGAACTTCTTCAAGGATTGTTGAAATGCTTGACGGGTTCATCAAGGGTTCTTTGTACCATAATATAAAATAGTTCTTGGTAGAACCCCTTGGGTGGTTTGTTATTAAAATGATTGGAATATAAAAAGGTTCTCTGTAGGACCCCCTGGGTTACTTCCAGATAACACTTGGAATATGAAAAGGTTCCTGGTAGATTCCTCTGAATGTGTTCTAAATAAATCCTTTGCAATATACGTATATATATAAAAAAAAAACTCTTTGTAGAACCTCAATGATTGGTTCTAGATAAAAATCTGTGGGATATAAAATGGTGCTAGGTAGCACACCCTGGTGGGTTCTTGTTAGCATGCTTAGAAGGTGGAAATTTTCTGGACAGGACCTCCAGAGAGGGTCCTGGGGAGAACCATTACACCACAGGAGGGCTCTCTGTAGAACCGTTATAGAAGGTTCTGGGTGAAACTTTTCACAGATGGTTCTAGGTATAACCCTTTAGATATAGATTAGAAAAAAGGTTCTTGTAAGAACCCCTTGAGTGTATTCTAGATAAATCCTTGGATTAGAAAAGGGTTCTTGATAGGTGAGTTCTAAATAAAACCCCCTGGATGGGTTCCTGTTAGCACCCTAACCATTACACCATAGAATGGTTCTCTGTGGAACCTTTCATAGGGGGTTTTGGGTGTAACCTTTCACAGATGGTTCTAGGTATAAGCCTAATGTTGGGTTGAGGTAGAACTCTCTGAAAAGGTTCCAAGTGGAGCCTTTATTAAAGGTTCTACCAAGAACCAAGAATGGGGACAAGCTGAAGAACCCTTTATGGTTCTAGTTAGGAACTTTATTTGCAAGAATGCATAGACAAGAGCGTGTCTTGTCTGTTCAGCAAAGAAAAAACAATTATTCTCATTATCAATTGATCTGATGACCATTTTCACATGCACACTTTCCCAGAGACAAAAGAGACGTCTTCAAACAGCTTCTTCTGTCCAACCATCAGTCCAAAGTCCAAAGAATCTTAATTTACTGTCATAAATGACAAAGAAAAGCAACAAATCCTCACATTTAAGAAGCTGGAACCAGAAAATGTTTGACTTTTTTTTTTTTTTTTGAAAAATGACTGAAACAGTTAATCAATTAATAATTGGCAGAGACTATCAGTGCAAATACACGAGCAAGACGAGATGCAAACATGTTTTTTCGAGGCCTCTGAGAATCTCCAAATAACCCGCGGGGTTTGATCTGCTTTGAGTAATGACATGGAAGCTGGTCGGGCAGAAACGTTGTAGTTTAAGTCTAAGCACTGACACATGGAGGGAAAGCAGCGAGAATTGTTTGCTGTAATTTGCGCTGATCAAACTCTTTACTGCGTTTTGATGTCAGATGCAACGATTTTGTGGGTGCAGCTCTTTGAATATAAAGCAACTTTTCTGGGCGTATCACGGTTTTAAATGAAAGTATTATACGGTAAAATTGAGAGATAAATGTGGCAATTTGTCCTGTAATTGTTCAGTGAAGGCTGAGTTGAGAAATATGTCACTGGACTTGAGTGGATGTGGATTAATAGACCATTGTGCCCTCATTGTATCTACTCTACGGGCCACTGTTGGATTTTAATGAGGCATGGGGAGTTTTTTTCCCTTTTTTTCGTATGCATAGATTTAGCTCTTGGGGCAGAAACACTGATATACACACAGCAGCAGCAAAAGAAGACGAAGAGATAGAGAAGATTTGACCTGTTTGGGTTTTTTTTTTCACTGAGGCAAAGGGAGATTTAGGGAGATAGGGGAAGATAGGAAGAGAAGAGGAGGAGGAGGAGGAGGAGGAGGGTGAAGAGATGTGATCTAGAAAGACGAGGGCACTGTGCTGACAGATAGGAGGGGACGGCCATTGCTGCACTGAAAATGAGATGCCAAATCTGTTGTGAAGGTTCCCCAGGGCTCCACTGTGGAGGTCAGCACAAGGCTGTGACGGAAGGATCCGGAACAGGCCGGCAGGATTGCGTCACACTTAAACACAAACACACACACAAATACACAGGAGAGGTATAGCCAAATCCAATAAATATTAATGTGTTTGATACAGATTACAAAACATTATGTCCAGAGACAATCGAGTGTATCGTATTTATCTTATTCAAGATTCAAGATAGTTTATCGGAATTTTCTTGTGTATTTGCATACGTGAAAAATAAATGAAATGCTGCTCCTCCCAGCCCACAGCGGTGGAACAAAAAAGGAAAAACCTTTGGAAAACCATGATGAACCTTTTTCACCGTTTTCTGATAACAACTAATCAATAAATCAAGAAGATGATTGACAGATTAAGCGATAATGAAACAGTTATCAACTTAAACTACTTGGAAATAACAAAAAAGATCAAACTATTTATCTAAAAGTCTTCTTAAAAATAATATAACAAAAAAATGTGAATACAGAGAGAAAAAAAACAGTGGTAACAAGGAGTGTGCGTAAGACTGTCATAACCATGACATGACACATGAACAAAAGGGAGTCTTTATGAATGTATATGGCTGTTATCATTAAGCAGTCAATTATGTCAATTTCAATGCAAAGTTGACATTGTTGGAGATATCTTTGTTATGACATCTTGACATTAATCAAACCACTAGTGTCTTTGTCATGACAACATGACAATATGAAACTGTTTAGCTTTATGTCTTAACACTACATTAAACTGTCATATGTGGTTGGTTTTGACACTGGCCATCATGAAACCATTATAAGTGTGTTATGAATATTTTTTCTTGATCTCAACTAGGTTTTGGACTTGTCATAAAATGTTATGAAGTGTTATAAGGCAAGGTTGAAGACAGAGTACAGTACTGAGAGGATTTACAGAGTTACCTGATGGATAGACTGCAGTTAGCTAGTTTACTAGTCGTTGCTAAAGTAGGCTAACCGCGGCTTGCTGTCACCTGTTGTTGGGGTTAGCTGTGGAGCTAACTAGCCAACAAAGACATTGACAGGTTATGTTGTCTTGGTTAATGTCAGGTTGTCATGACAGAGACATTTCAAACAATGTCAATCTTCCATTAAAAATTACATAACATAATGAATGACACTTTATGACAGCAGTCATAAGCATTCATAAAGACTCTTTCATTCTCCCTCCTTTACCATGAGTATCTTTGGTAAAGCATTATATAATGTAATACATTATTATTAGTAGTATGATAGGTGTCATGGCATGGTTATGACATTGTCCTGACAGTCTTATGCACACCCCTTCAAATAAAGTGTTACAGAAACAATTAGTCAAGTCAAATTTAAACCCATGAAGACGTTACTCGTTGGTTAGTGGACTGTCCTTTTGAAGCCTCGAGTTTTGCATTATGGGGGCCGCCATCTTGTTTTTTGTTCTTTTGTTTTTTGCAACCAGAGCATGCTCAGTACCAACGAGGGTGTGATGAGGGTGTGAACAAATAGGCAATGTAGTAACACAATCTTGACAGTTTGATCTGAGTTTCTTGAGCCCTGTCGTTTTGCCCTGGACGGACTCACTGAGAGCGACTCATCAATCACATGTTAGCCACGCCCTCAATCGTACCCGGTTTATCGTCTGTATAACTAAATGGGACCATAATTTATAAAGTCAACATCATGCTGTGTACTTTAAACTAGAGATTGAGACTGTAAACACATTTGGAAACTGTTTGTTGAGATCATAAATCAAGTGAGAAGTACGGTCATTTTGTCATAAGGTTACATACAACAACACTTCTTTTGCAACCAGTGGAGTCGCCCCCTGCTGGTCATTAGAAACAATGTAGGTTTAAGGCTTCACTTTTCTGACCCCAGAGTTCCATCTACTATTTAATATAGTCTATGATTGAAGTACATTTAGAGAAGAAGAAAAAAAATCATGTTTCAGTTCAAGGCAGACAAATTTTTTGTAACTCATTACGCTTATTGTGGCAGCTTTTTTTTTTTTCTTAAAAAAAAGAAACTTTTTTTGTAAAATCTCCAGTCACAGTCTTTCTTTGTGTCCCTGCATTGTGTGGAGTGTGCAGAAAGCCTTGGCATATACACTGTACAATCCTTGAGGAAAGCTTCTGAGCATCTTTGATTTTTTTATTTTTTTATTTCTTAGAGCACAATGCCACAGCTATTTCTCAAAACAAGTTAATAGGAAGCTGCACTGAAATAAACTCAACGATAAA
>JAJHUR010093456.1:74178-112820 GCA_027495735.1 Lutjanus campechanus | reverse complement strand
TCTTCAAGTAAAAGTATGATTCATGCAAAAACAGTGTAAAATGACAGCTGCAAAGCATCAAATGACAAAGTGTCTCACTTCATGTTTTGAGACATCTTCATGCATTAGCAACGAAAAGGGTGAGAAAAATGTTACAGCACATGAAAAACTGACTTGATGCCATATTGGTTTTCTGGTTTTAGGTCAGGCAGTTTTTTAATAATAACGTCTGCTGCAGGTTTGGACTCCAGGAAAGCAAAGTTGTTCATATGTCTGTGTCAACACCTTTTTTCTTTATGGCAGGCCGAAGTGTCTTACAAGAAAGCATGATTTATTAATGCCAGAAAATAGAAATAAAAACCTCAAGCTTTAGTCTCAACCAATGTTGTTCAGTGCTGTTTTACAGATTACTAAAGCCTGAAAGGCCAGAAAGCATTACAGAGCGCAGAATACTTTCATGTGTCAAGTTGAGCTTTGTGGCCAACAGCATCATAAAGTTACAAATATTGACACTAGACAAAGGTAAATATGCATTTAACATGCCACATACTGACTCCTGACAGGTTTACAAGAGTACAAAATCGATGTTTGTATTGAGTTTGTTGAACTAAAATCTAAAAAATGAACAAATGGACGCCATGGCGGCACTTGTTCCCTCTCAGCCCTGTTTCTTTGTGTTTCACTGTGGACTCATGTCACGTCTCGCTGCAGATATAACACACAGAGTCAATAAAGACCGTTACTGACTTCAGCTAGAATTGAAAGAACGAGAAAAGGCTCTTTCAACCTCCCTTCAGTTCTGACACAGGCTACAGATTTCCAGATAGTGTACAGGGTGGGATGGGTAACACTATACGGTTCACGTAACTGACCATTATCTGAGCGAGCATCACATCACGGCTGTCTGTGAGGTAATGGCTCTGAGCGTCGCAAAATAGAGCGCTTAAGGGAAACACAATGGCGTGTATGTGTGTGAGAGAGGGAGGGCAGATAGAGTGCAAATACAGAGAAATTGAAGAGTGTGTGAGTGTGTTCAGTCATGTTTTTTCCACTACACTGAGCATGTCAGGGAGTCTTACCACAGACCAGGAGCAGTAAACAGTAAGACTGTTTCTAGATTGTTTAGGGTTCTTGGAGGTTAATATAAAGGGTAACTGGAATTATGGTGAAGGGTCACTGGGTTAGTTGTTGAGTGAACAGGGGTGAGAAGCAGGGCAACGTTTGTGTTGGTGCTTTTCATTTAGCTTGTGTGGATTTGGGGGGTGTGATTCTTTTTTTTAAAGAAATTGTCTAAGGATGTTTTTGTTCGTCAAAAAAGAGAAATGAAAACTGGTGCTTTCTACGTTTTCTTTCAGTCCATTCACCTCAATGTCCCTGGTGTGATGCGTATTACTGGCATGCATTCATGTCTGCCACACTGTCTTTTTTATACGCTCACTAGAGGTCACCAATCTCAGAAATTCTGCACAAAAACCCTGCACACTAAGCCTACACACATACACACAATCTGGCTGGCAAACAGTAGATAATTGCTGGAAATACTGAGCGTCTCTCTGTAAAAATTCAGTTATTCTGCAGATTTCTGAAATGCAACCAGCAGCTAAATGTTTGCTGCCAGTCCTCCTGCTTCACATTTTACTTCTTACTTACTCGAGGATTATATGAAGAATAATTCCAGTTCATTTCACCTGGTGTTTTATTTTTGAAGCTTTGGCCATCGTTTCTGCAGGTTGTAATAATGGTGTACTCACTGACGTGTCCCATCTGTAATCTTTTTACATTTTAGCACTTAAGCTTTTTAAATGTTAAAAATAACTAATTGCCAAACTCACAAAAACAAGAAACCAAGTTGTGGTGACCTGGAATTATCATTTTCATGCTTCAGAAATCTCTTGAATATGTGAAAACTGTTGGACTACATATCAGAGTGAACTTGATGAATGTCTGAAAACAGGAATGAGAATTAAAAGAACACTGTTGCTATGCTCTGAATAGAATGGCAAGTGAACTAGTCTGGCCTGTTTTGGAAGAATAAATCATTCTGGTTCTTGGCAGGTGAAAGCTTAATCTTGTGAAGGATTATCTCAGCTTCACCAGAGCCGTCTGTCACCTACCAGCAGGTTTGGAGTTTACGGGGGAGTTGGGGTGGCGGGCTGTGTTGGTCATGCGTGTCCTCCGCCTCTTGAAGAAGCTGCGCAGGATGCCACATTTCAGAGACTCCAGCAGGGTGCTCTTCCCGGCTCCGGAGTGCCCGAACAGCTTCAGCTTGATCCTGGGCTGGACCGTCTGAGTGGGCCGCAGCTGCTGGATGTAGCTCAGTTTGTGGTTGTCCTGACACCCACACAGAGGAAGGATTTATTAAAAACCACTGACAGTTTGGGTCACACTTAGATACATGTTTAACTACTGTGTGGCCTAAACTCCCACGTTTCCATTTTAAGAACCCAAAAAAACATCAGACGACAGACTTCAATTCATCAAATTTGGTTCCACCTACTATATCTTCTTTTTCAGAAAATTCCAAACACATCAGACATGCAGTCGTAGCAGAAACACATGTCAACACATGTCATATATACACGTCAACCCACAACAGTGAACCAACAGCTGTGTGATGAGACACTTTTCCTCCACGCACCACGAACAGATCAATAGTTTCTAATGAAAACAGATTGTAGATGGCTGTTTGAATCACATGATCACAGGAGCGTGTACATATTAGATCAGGGGTTACTGACTGTTTTGCACCACTGAGCATTTTTGCACTGATGAGGGGAGGGGGATAATAGCCCAAATGTTAAGATATTAAACCGCACACTTAAACTCCTCTAATGAAACTCTCAACTTCTCTCAAACTCTCAATGTAATTGAGTAGCTGTGGGTGGTGACGGACTGATTACCTTGGTAAACGATGACACACCACTTCAAAATCAGCCGTCTGTTTTGGTGACAGGGTGTTATAATGAAAAATGCAGCACAGACGAATGAGGCCAGGTTCAAGGTAATTACCACAAAAGCAAGACTGTGATGCTAAAGGCTCCGTGAGGCTGTATTTAGGGCAGCTTAATGCTAATGCCAGCATGCTAACATAAAAGGACAACCATAATGCATGTTCTGTGTAAATCACCATCACCTCATGCAGCCACGATGAATCATTTTAATTTTTTGACACTGAAATTACTCTCTGATGTTATTTGAATAGATTCATCCACTACAGCGACATACAAAGTTTCTCTGCGTAAAGAAATAGGGAATGCTGAACACTCAGATATACAGTATAAACAACCAAAGCCATTTCCAAAGACGACATGCTCCTCTGTACCCTGCTGTAATTCTGCCAATTCAACAGATAGCGTTTGTTAACATGTAAGACACTTCTTTAAATCATCCAATAGATGAGTCATACTGTGAGTGGCTGTGTGGGATCTGAAAGCACCACCTACTCCCACCAGGGTCATGTTAACACATTCAATAAAATAAAGCTTCTAATTCCAATACGCGTGATTCACATCTGAGCAGAATACAACTTCTCGTTTTGAAACAAATGATGTTGAACTGGACGTGCAGTCTTTTAAAGTCAGAGGAACCAGACTGTGTTTTTTTTTTTCTTTTCCTCTCTCTGGGTTCTTGAGAAGTCAGCCTTTCTTTCAAAACCTGCTTCAATGTGCCAAAGTGTCTGAAATTAGCCCAGCATATGCAGAGGATGACTGTTTTCACAGTTGCTGCTGTCATGCTTTCACGCTCTGCACTCAATCTCAGCAGGTTTTCTGGAAAAATTGATCGGAGGAAAAGTTGGTAACATTAAGCTTCAGGTGAAAAAAACAAAACAAAACCTCTGTGTGTTCTGGTGGATCTTACTGGGAACACTGGGCTGAACTCTACATTCACCTCTGGAGCAAACCAGTTTAGAAAAGATGAATGTTGAGCAAGGCGGTATGTTTGCTGTCACGTTGAAGTGCTTGGAACATTTAAGATTGTTTATATCATCCTGGATAAAAAAATTAAAAACGATAAAAAATGAAAACGTCCACAAAGTGTTATCATTATTAAGTTAATGTTGAGTTCTAATGTTCTGAAAGCTACTAGTTGTGTTATTGTCAAAAATAGTAGCTCCAAGCTAAAATTAAAAAAATCTCATCTACCTACCTATCGATGTGCTGTGCAAAGTGCCGCTACACGTTCTAAAATTGCTAAAGGACCGGGGTTGGATGCTAAAATCTAACACCTCCCTGTTGGAGACGTCTCTCTCCACGCCTCTGCACTGAAATAGACCAAGTGTGATGAGTGCCTGTGAAACCTGGTTTTGCATAACGCAGAGTTTAGGTCTTTTCTTTCCCCTTCATTGCACTCAAGTGGTGATGTAATGAAAAAATCACTAATTTCACTTGTCACATTTGTTCATAGGCTTCGATGTGTTTGTGTGTGTGTGTGTCACTCTTTACCTTTTTAAGCTTGCCCAACAATGAAACGATGAGTTCATGTTGATCAACGTAAGCCAGATCCTCTGCTGTCTTTCCATCCTGAGAGAGAGGGACAGAAAAGGTGAAAAAGAGAAAGATAAATATACACAGGAGGGAAATCTTGAGCAAATGGATAATACCTCACATTTTGTGTATTTCAAATACACATTTTTGTTGACATTTCATTTAGGAAGTCTAATGTCGTCATTGTAATACAAGACAATTCACGCAGCGCTGACTAACATCAGCAAGTTTGCAACACAGCTGGTAGTAAGCAAGTATTGTCTTTTCAGACTGTGCCTTTGTGTTCGCTGCAGCAGAAACCCACTGCTCCTGGAGGAAGCAACACTTTGGATGTAAGCACAACACACTGTCAATTACAATGGAAATATCTTGCTGCATTGTAAACCGAGGGATGCTTGTTCATCATTCAAACGTCAGATTTTCTGAGGCCAAACCAAACACAGTTCTGACAATAATCTTGTTCGAGCTGGCTGCTGTGTGAACTGCGGATCATGTGAGCAGCTTTACCAAATCATGAGGGAAGATACTGATCACTTATTTTTAGAGAGACAACCAGAAAAATGAGAGACAAAGACAAGTCTGTTCTGTCTTTTTAGAGTCCTCCATTTTTAGCCACTACTGTGAGGTGTTGTTGTGCTGGAGAGGAAGAGCACCGTTTCCTCAGCAACCTGGATAATTTTGTCTGTCAGGACAGTGTGCAGCATTTAATTAAAACACTAATCTACAAGTCACATTACAGAACTGACCTCTAATAACCTCACACTCATTCTCTCTGATGCCCAGTTATTACACATTTTAAAAAGTACTCCACTGATTTAACACTAACTGGTGATGGACTGGGTTTTTTAAAAACTGATGCACATATTTAGACAGCAGGACGGCCGATGAGCGATATATAATGCAGATAACAAAACAAAGAACAGTTATGCATGATTCCACTTTTCAATGCACATTACAATATAATATACATGGTTTTCTTAGCCAGTAACGTGATGTTTTAGCTGGATTTTTTATTTATTAATGAAATATATTGGGTGTAGATTAGATCAGGATGAAAGAAACATGTTAACATTTAGAAGACGACGATAACTGAGGAGATGATTTTCACCACCTATCCAAAACTCACAAGGTAAAATTGTTCCATAGCAAATGTCCCTGCACAGGTTTTTTGTTTATTAGCCTCTTGAGCGCAGGCATTGATTGATGATCTCAAAATACCAGCTGAATGGCCTGATTAATCGATCCATCACTAGCATTAGAACCAGATATATCTTTTTTTTTAATTCCACACATTCTTCTACCTTATCAAAACCTGGTGCCGACATTACCTCCAATGCAGCTCAACCACAGACCATGGATGTTAATAATTAACCAGTAATCGCCATTAAAAATTGAACAGATTAAAAATGTATAAACCGATAATGTATGTTTTGTGTACCATTTCTCTGGAGCTCACACCTTTCCTCACGGTTTTCTTTGGTTTGCCTTGTCAGTCTTGAAATGGCAGTAAATGTGCCCCATTTGACACGGTTTGGTTTGGGAGCACTATTTGTTGTTTGTTTTTTAAAAAAATTCTGTTTGTTTAAATCGTTTCTCTTCATGAATGAATGTTTCACATAACTAATATGCTGCTAAATGGTGGCAGGTTGGCTCGGGGAGGGTGCGACCTGTGTACAAAATATCCTAAAATGTCATTCAGTGTTTCCCAAACCTCAAGGGGACGTCCTCAAGTGTCTTGTTTTGTCCACAACCCAAAGATATTCAGTTTACTGTCACCGGGGAGTTAAAAAAAAACAGAAAATATTCACATTTAAGAAGCTGGAATCAGATCATTTTGACTTTTTTTCTTAAAGAATTGCTCAAACCGATTAATAATTTATCAAAATACTTGGTGATTAATTTAATAATCAATTAATCATTGCAGCTCTGTAACATTAATTAATAAATGTGTAATCAATTATTGATTGCTAATGTTTTCAACTATTGGTTAAGGAAAATGAACAAAAATTTGCAATCCTGACACAGACAATCCAGTCAGAGATTCAGTTGTATTATGCTGTTAGCGGCTAATGTAGCCTCGAGCCTCAAGCAGGGCTACAGAGGTCTGATAAGCTCACTTCTCCACAACCCAGATTTTTAAGTATTTTCCAAACTTGTACTCGTCAGACCCAACTGATGCTGACTCAAATGACACCACTTGAGGCAATTTATCAGACCCTCTGTGGGCACAAATGTCTTGATAGATTGTTTTTTCTCATATGCAGTAACACTCCAACACCTGTCGACAGACCTTGATGTGTAAAATTGGTGGAGTTCCCCTTTAAGCACTGTACTCTCACAGCTGATTTCAGTAGATTAATTACAGCTGCAGAGTCTGTACAGCTCACACACACACACACACACACACACACACAGATTTACAGTATGTGCACTGTCATTCTTGCCCTCCGTCCAGCTCTAGAACTGCCCCAATTTGTTACCCTCTCCATTTCTCCCTGAACACACTGACACAGAAACACCACAATCCCGACAACTTTCACGTCTCTTTCGCTAACGCGGCCATCTGTCACTGTCGGGCTCTGGCTGCTGCTCCACAGGGGAAAAACTGCATCAACAGCCTGAAATGCCCACAGAGCGCTTCCCACTTCTACACACCATAAAAGCAAAGGATGTTCAGCTGGGTTTGTTATGAAACGATACTGTTTAATCTGGAAATATCAATTAACAGTACTTACAGTTTTGATCAAAAGCCTCCCCAGTACATTTTCTATCTTTATTCTCTTCTTTGTTTAAGTATTTCTTTCTCTACAGAGCCTCTCCGATAAGGTCACATAATATTATAAGAGCGCTGAGTACACTGACCTTTGAGTTGCTTGGATTGGCTAAATGTCAGAAATGTGAATGTAAATTAAGTGCAGCTCAAATAAAAAATTCACCACTTAGTGGGATTTACTTGTGAGCAAATTCATGGGGCTCGCTCTTACAGATGGCAGGGTGTTACGGCTATTACTATTGCTGCTTGGCAACTGGCAGATGATGTGACTGGCTGGTGTTACATATACACCACAAAACTGGAATATTAGATCATCCATATAGCATCCCTTTGGGTAAGACTTTATAATAACCATCATTAATAAATGTTAAATTGATTGCTCACTGTTACACTTTAGTTACTAGTTATTTTACTATTAAGTCAAATAATGTTTATAAATGCTTTATAAACCATTTATTAAGCAATTGTAAAGTTTTATAAAAATCAGTTGAAACTTTACATTGGCCATCCATATAATGTTTATTGATGTTTAGAAAGTATTATAAACACAAGATGCAACTTTAAAATATGTTTATAGACAACACGTTCTCACTCCCGACTTATCAAATATGGCAGTTTGGACAGTGGCCCTATACGCTTCAAACTACGTCGCCGTAGGTACACCTCTAGCAACAGTTCTGCATGTGTATGGCTCCACAGTCAAGTTAGCAATAATAAAATATACAACGTCTGGGTAGACTTTCAGAACACAGGTACAAAAACAACTTGGGTAGGTTTAAGAAAAGATCAGGCTTTGGTTAAAATAAGAATGTTTCTTACAAAGGTTCATGTGCGTGGCGTAGCGTAGACTAATGTAGCGTAACACAGCGTAACGTAGTGTGACGTAAGACAATGTAGCATAATAGCCAACCAAACAGACATCAAAATGTTAGTAGATGTTTTACAAGCAAATTATTAACCATTAGCATTACAAAAATGTCTTAGTAGTTGACAAATCGCTTTGTAATCATTAACAAATACTTAACATAGTGCATAAAATGTTATAATGAGTGCAACAACTATTTTATATTCATTTATATTAACATTACTAATAATTAGTAAAGATAATTATTGTTTCAGTGTTACAAGTGAAATAACTATTCATTGAAGTAATAGCTAATTTACCATTCAGAAATGATGGTTTTAATAAAGTGTTACGTCCTTGTTTTAGATTAAATTTCTGCTGAAATGGATCAGGACTGTTTGACCACTTTATCCAAAAGTATTTGTGTTGACAATGACAACGCAGAACAAAAGGGGAGACTGAAGAGAGAGGAATAACGAGACATAACAGAGGCTGAAAATTTAATTCAAACTCATAATCCTAGGAATTGGTTCCATGTAGCTACCCTACACGTGACAAATATACTCTTTCACTGTCCAATGACACGTTAAAACTGAACAAATCACAGAAAGTGAGCCTTGAGCTTACTGCATCCTCACTCAGCTGCTTCACAACAAAGCACTGACCGCAGGCCGATGGACAATGAATTATACATCTCCATATGTGCTTTGCAGATTAAACATGCATGGCACATCAGCTGTCATACAATATTAACAGTTAGAAAATGCAGAGAGAGAAAAAGAAACCTCAGCGTGGCAGTGTGACATCTGGCTGTGGAGCGTCCAATAAAATGTCTTCTAATATCTGATTATCTGAATTAAAGCTGATGATACAGATATTGGGTTTTGTGGCTGTGACTGCTCGTCCCACTTGAGGAATATCAAAGCCAGATGGGTGAAACAGGTTTAAGATTTGCAAAGAGGTTTATTACAAAGATGAATTAAAACTGACCACACTGAATCCAAGTGACGTGAATATTTCTATGTTCACCAAACAGTGTGTAGTTTCTGCTGTGCAAATTTCAATGAAAGATAATGCTACAGGTGAAGAATTAGAGCCCGTTAGGTTCTCAAACAAACCTTCAGGTGGTTCATGCAGCACACAAAAGTAGTGTCAGCAAACAGCCAAATATTGGTAAATTTGTTGGCTGTTAAAATTTGATCATTTACAAGCCATTTGGTTGATGGACAGAAAAGTAAATTTTGGACCTTGGCTTTAAATCTAATAATAGAATATGAGACTTTATTGAATAATAATCTTTTCAGTCAAGAAAGCACATAAATGCAGTTCCAGACACTGGAACTTAACTGTTGGTTAATCTGATCCAACTTTTTTCTCTCTTACCTATCGATCTGATATCAGTGCTCTCTCTTTCCTACAGCATATTTAAAAGACATATACATCACTGCAGGGATGCAACTGACCATTACTTTCATGAACTATAATCTGGTGAATATTTTCTTGATTGATAGTTTTGATTATAAGATGCAAGAAAAAAGTGAAAAAGGTCCATCACAATTTCCCAAAAGTGAAGTTAAGATCTTCAGATGTGGAGTTTAATCTGACAAGCAATCCAAAACACAAAGATACAAAAGCTTCAAATAGCCATATTTAAAAAACAGATATGTTTTTCTGTTGATTGACTAATCTATCAACCATTTCAGCTCTACTTCATTCAGAAAGAAACCGTATTTAACGTGGATTAGAGATGTGATAGAGATAAAAAACAAACAATAATCTAAGTGCTCTTTGAACATGGGTAAAATTAAGACATGATTTTGGGCTCCATGTTTAAAAAAAGCCTAGAGAAACATCAGCTGACAGAGCTGAGGTTATGAACACGATTAAAGTTTCCATTACAGCAGTTTGGAGAGCACGGTGCACAGTGTTTTGTGAACAGCATCTAAAAATCATTGGACATGAACTCCTGTCCATCTCAGAGGTCGAACGCACTTGCATTCACACAAAAGGAGTGAAACAGGTCTCTGACATCTCGCATCACGTTTGCTCTCTATTTGATCCTGAACATTCGGATAAAAGCTCATAGCCTGCAGCTGTCAGAGCCCTCAGCACCTTACCTGCTGCTCAGACTCTGCAGAAACAACTCACTGAAGTCATGAGATGTTTGAGTCTCTTCTCTGTACAGTGATTATCTTGTTTTTCCATGACTGACAACTCATTCACTTCTTCACTGTGCATTACAATAAAGAGAGACCGCATTAACCTGAGTGTTTTGTTTTGTGATTGTGCAACAGAAATCCACTCTAACTTTGGGTTGTGTGAGTTAATTTAAAGACACACAAATGAGTACAGTGGATGTGCCGAATTTAAAATACATCCTCTGAATATTTTTGTACTGAAAACTAATTTTGCTCAAGCTTCATTTTAAGGGTCCACAGTGACAGCCCAATCACTTCCGAGAGATAATTGTGTAATTTGGTTCTAATTATAGTGGGGAAACAGTGCTCAACACCTGTGATTAATTAATTCAATGAGTATGTTTTTTAGTCGGTGCACAGCAGGACAGCTGAACGTGTAAAAATGTGAAGTTTGTCTAAAGGCAGGTATAAAATTCAACATAACTGCAGAATAAAGTTTACAAGAAATAAAATGCAAAAGGTTTATATTTACTTGGCCTTAAAGGACCATTGTGTAGGATTTAGTGGGATCTAGTAGTGAGGTTGTAGAATGCAAATGTCAACTGGATGCTGCTCGCCTTGTTCTCCGATTCCAAGTGTGCAGGAGAACCTACAGTTGCAGCAAAACTAGCAAAAAGCCATATCTAGTGCCAGTGTTTGGTTTGTTCTTTCGGGGCTACTGTAGAAACATGGCGGTGCAACATGGACCTGCATCCTCTGTAGATATTAACTGCTCATTCTAAGGCAACGAAAACATGATGAAAACATACTTATGAATATTAAATTCCATTCCTGCCAAATTCTACCAATAAATCCTGCTAAATCTTGCACACTGGACCTTTAAATCAAGTGGTTCTTTCAAGGAAATCCCTCAGAAACTCAACAAGCGCTTATAAACTCAATTAAACTCAAATAACTGTCTCAGAAATTCATCTCTTCAACCTATAATTGGCACTAAGTTCTTCAGAAATTAAGTATAACTAGGAAATTACAGACCTACATTACTGTAATTTTTAACATATGACATGTAAGTCACAACTTATTATCTTTGGAAACAATATATGTAACACAGTGCTAGTCTCAATAGTTTCAAGACAACTTTTTTCCAATTTCCAGGCTGTGACAACTTCCCTCCTGTCACTCTTACAGTTCAGTTGAGCTGCATGTTGCACATCTAGGCTTTGTTCAGCCATTTGAGTTCATTTTCACTCCCAGTGGAGATCCCAAAGTTTCAACAGACACCAAATGTTCTAGGCTTAATTTCACAAAAATGTGCATAGAATACGGAGCAAGATATCGAAAACTTTTTATCTGATGTAATGGTGTAATAGCTACTGTACAAAAACTGACACTTTGGGTCTGAATATTTCAGAGAGTATATTAATGATACAAAACTTTTAAAGTGTTCAAAAAGCAGATACAGAATAATATGTATATGGGTCACTAATGCACTGTGAAGAAAAGCTTTTGTTGAAACTTTGGAGCTGCTTAAAGGGAAATTTAAGTACTTATCAGGGTTCAAGAGGTCAAATCAATTTCAATAATAAAAAGGAGGGAACACATTAAGATTTTTAAACTTTAAAACCCACAGAACAAGAGATTGTGGAAATAAAGGGAGTGCAGCTCAGTATCAGGAGGACAGTGCTTATAATGAATTCCTGCAGATTAAATGCAGTTTGAGTTAAAAAGCTGCCATCAGCTTTTCTACTTTTATTGAGAATGTCTGTAAGGAGTGTGCAGTGACGTGCCCTGCAGCTCAAGCAGAAAATTAACAACTCGCCAACAAATAAGCCATCATTTGAACAAATCGAGACAGAGATGTTTTTAGTTTGTATACTATATGTCATCCCTTTCACTGAGCCATAGGAAAATCCCTCAGAAGATACTATAAAACCTGTCATGGTGGCAAATTCTTTTTACAGACTTATAGATTCAATCCTACTGAGAAGAGCGGTGTTTATACATAAACTAGTTACAGCAGAATTAATCAAAATGCCAAGACGCTGCCTTGGATTATACTGAAATGGTGAAAAAATTGCTTTCACAATTACCTGCAGTGCCTAAGATAAATTCTCCCATAATTCATTATGACTGAGGTTAATCCACTGCTGCTGTGAAGTGAAGGGAAACAGTGAAAAAGAGAAAGCTGTGCAGTGACTTACGTTGGTGACGGCGTCAATGTTAGCTCCAGCCAGGCAGAGGTGACGGACAACCTCAAGGCTCCCGTTGTTAGCAGCCAGGTGGAGGGGAGTTCTGCCATACTGGATTAAAAAGAGAAAAACATGACAGAGGAGTGACGTGACAATAAAGCATCGATAAAGCAATGGACATAATGAATACTGACGATTAATTGATCTACATCCTATCATGTATAAAACTGCAAATCCTTGAACTGACACAGTCGTTACTCAGCAGAATGTTTTGTAAAGTTTTTTTTTAAACATGTGGAGCTCAAGGATCCTGTAGGATGAGAAACAGTTTGGAGAAGACTGTCAAGGGTCTACTTTAAAGGCTGGATACAATCCGAAACGGACACGAAAGCCCAGGTTACTGAACATGGAACTGAACCCAAGGAACTGAACATGGCGTGTGCCAACATTTGCTGTCTTCATACACAGATGTGTTGTACGTCAAAGCTCTGAAGCGGGTGGTAAATAGATGTTGAGAGCAATCGCAAACTGTAAACAGCGTATGAGAAGAGCACTATAGTTTATGGTATAGTAGTGTTAAAATGTAAAAACACTGTATCAGTGTTTCCATTAGTTGGCTGTTCACATAACACATGCCTGGTGATTCCAGCAAAACAGGAGACACTTACTTAAAGGGATACTATACAGTATGTTCCTAAAAAAACAATGAGTAGATCACATATGAGCCACTAGAAGTGTGTGGTGATAATGTGCATCTGCAGAGACCCTGCGCTCTGCCTGTACTTTCTTATTTCCCCATTATTTTTGCTGTGTGCTGGATGTTTCTGGGTTTTTAGCCTGTTTGGCAGTGGTGTGTAGCCCTTAGTCAATACAGCATGTGGGTTTTGAGGTCAGGCCTCTAACACTGCATTCTCCGTCTCTCTGCTCTCTGTCAGTGAGAGCTGCAGAAGGAGATATACACACATAAACACACACGGGCAGAGCAGAGCAATATTGCTTTGCACAAAAGCCGGTGTTGTCCAGAGGTGTGGGCGTGTTTGTGTTTTTACTGCTGTGAATCAATGAGAAAATAATATTTTATCTCTCTGATTCACTGTTTTGTTCTTGCTAGTGGTTGGTCTAACTCTCTTGTTGGTTGAGCCAGGGAGGAAAGGCCAACTTAGGATGGTACATTTACAAACAATCACGCATATTCTACCTTTAAATTTGCAGGCTTCACTAGAAGTGAAATGGGAGCCAAAGTGAATATTTGTATAAAGTACACCAACGCAATGTGAGTGATTTTCAGGTGCCAACTTTTTTTTCATTCAGTCACTTCTCCTGTTACTGTTAGCATAGCACGTCTGGAAGTAAATAACCAAGGAGTCTAATTGCTGGTCCTGCTATGGTTCCCCTGCCTCTGTTTGACTGGTAGAAGGAGCTCTGGTGGGGTTCAGGAAAATAAAACTTGTAATTAAAGCAGGAGCACTGTGTTGAGTTCATGTTATTACCATCATTATTTTTCAACACAGTATATAGTAAACCCAAAATACTGACATGCTACTATAATATTTTTTTTTCATCTTCTTAAACATATTGAAACATACAAAATCAGGTTTGGAAAATATCAACATCAACTACAAAAGCATACTCAAAAGCAGCATTTCCACCAATACCAATCTGTCATGACTTGAAAAAACAAGGAAGCAATCATTCTGTATACAGTACAGGAGACATTTTCAATTCCACCCTTCTCATTTTTCTCCCCAGTGTCAACAGCCGACAGTGAAGACAAATACACGCACAGACTCCGCTGTGAGTGATACGCTGCTTTAGATAAGCTTAAAAAAGACAAGCAGAAACCGAAAATAATGAATAAATCACAATGTCCCCGGCAGTGCTCCTGATGCACATCACTTCCCCGAACTGCTCTGGGAAGAAAATTCTGCCGAATGTGAAAAAGCTAAGAGGGCCTACCAGTGTCTGGGAAAAGCAATCCCATCGCAGAATACATTAACATGGATGGTGTCAAAATAGAATGTGAAATCACCACAGGCAGAGACGTGAGTGGGAAGTCGTGCCTGACAGAGAGGCAAAGCAAGATGGGATCTTCAGTCAAATATAAACCAGGTACATGAAAGCTCCCTTAAAGGAACAGTTCACACATATATACAAAAAAAGCTGCATTTTCCTCGAGAACAGCTTTGTTAGCAGTTAGCAGAATAAAGATGATTTTCTGGCCAAATAAATGCTCACAGTAAATCAAAACTGATGTTAAATAAATTATGAATTTCAACTTCTCGCACAACAGGTAGACCTATGTTCAATATTTCCTCGAGCAATATACTGACTGCCAGATTTATGAGCCCATTAGATTAGATCACACAACAAAAATCCTCAGGGTGCATGTATTTATACTTACACAAATCCCTTTAATCCCCATAATGTGTTTGCTTTCTGTGTTTATTTATCCCTCGGTTTGGCCGAGCTAGTTTAGCTTGGATGAACAGCTTCACTTCATGGTCACAAGTATATGGACATCTGAGCACTGAAGCCAGATGTGATGTGATTACATCTCCTTTCTTTTTGTTCAGATTTCTCCATATATATTCAAAATCAACAAAACAAAGCCCCACAATCTTGACGACAAAAATGAGACAGAAAAACAAAACAAAACAGACAACAACATTTACTCCACATATACACACAGGCCTCTGTATCTTCATCATCATCACCAACTGAAACGTCATACAATCCTACAATCCTTTAGATTCTGACCCGACTGTTATGTGGATTTCCAGTGTTTGAATACTAGTTTCTGTGATACAACTGAAGATAAAAGAGTGATCCAACTCTGCAGATACCTCACTGTGTCTGTGACATATCTTGAAAAATGCCAATTGAAGGATTAAAGTTAAACTTCACCCCTAATATCCCTGATAACTAATGCTCTGTCTCAATCCAAATCTTCTGAATTTTGCTACAATCCCAAAATGTGTGGATCAGCATCTAATTTTTAAACCGCTGATCTGCAGCTGTAACAGCCTCCACTCTTTCGTGAAGGCTTTTCACAGGATTTTAGAACCTGACTGCAGGGATTTACTCCTATTTAGAGACAAGAGCATTATTGAGGTCTGAGGTGAAGTTGAAACAGGAATGGGCCTTTCGTAAACTGTTAACACTAAGTTTAAAGCACACTGTTGTCTAAATATTGTATGCGGTAGCCTTAACTTATCCCCTAATAAAGTCCAAATCATGAAAAGTAGTGTGCGATGGACAGGGCTGTCCACTTACATTTGGCCATATATTATAGTTTGGTCTGGCGGCTTATGCCTTTAGTAAAAAACAGTTGAGTTGAGTTGAGTTGACTCATCAAGGTGGTGAAATGCACCACACAATGCTGCTAGCGTGTGTCTGGCAGCTGAAAAACAATAGCTGTGTTTGGAAATTATGTAAGACGAGTGTTAAAATTACTCATAGTGCAAACGGGAACATTTTAATACAAGGACGCAGTTTTAAAATGTTACAGTTCAATACAGTTCTGACATCTGGATATTAATAACGCCAGTAACACACACAGGAACATACACTTATACACACAGTTACAGAGTGAGTCATGAAATCAATTAATTTGATATTTTGGGTTCTTTATGCTACGTGCAGCTTTCAGGAAAATATTTACTAGTTTGAATAACAGGGAAAATTAAAGGGTAAACTGACCCAATTTAGAAAACAGTATATTATATTGGACCCAGGAACAAGGACCAGGAGAATCTGGAAAAACCAAAAGCAACATAGTTGGTGTTATTTTTTGGGGTGGAGACTGAATTGTTTCTGCATGTATACAGATATATCTATATCTCAAACCTGGCTAGATAGCACCACAATGGAGTGGTTTCCACGCCCTAATTTTGGTGAACTGACCCTTTAACCAATGTTGAGATTTTAGTCCGATACTAGTCCAGTATTTGGAAGCCACATTGCTGTAAAGGAGCATGGGACGTGGTTGTCCTCACCTTGTTGGGCAGGTCAAGGCTGGCCTTGGCGTTGCAGATTGCCGTGACGACGGGCAGGTTTCCGTCCTTGCAGGCGATGTGCAGTGGTGTGTTGCCGTGGCGATCCTGCTGGTCCAGGTGGCAGTGGTGTCTGAGGAGGCAGCGGACCACTTCAACCTGACACCTCCGTACGGCCAGGTGGAGGGCTGTGTGGCCATCCTAGAGAAACACACACACGATGTAAATCCTTGGTGTCACCTGATTGATTGTTGAAGCTGATGTGAAATTAACAGCAGGGTAAAAGGACTGAAGAAATGTAGGTATTCAATCAGTTTCTGATGCCCTGAGAGATGAATGAAGCTGTTTTCATCATATTTATTGTCTTTTTTATTGTCTTCTTTTAGGTGCATCACTCTTTTTTAACATATATTTTGGCCTTTACCAGACAGCACAAAGGAGATGAAAATGGGGTGGACAGAGAGGGGAAATGACATGCAACTAAGATTCTCAGCCAGACTCAATCAGGGATGTTGCAGTCACATGGTCCGCATATTAAGACCTTTGGCCACCAGGATGCCCCGTTTCTCTCTTTTAACTTTGGTCAGACATACTGTAGTATTGTATTCTTAGTACTGTATGTCTTTCATTAGTCCATTGAAACCTGTCTGACTTGTTTTTCTAATTTGTCTTCCTTGAGCAGAGATGACCACACTAGTTTACCCTCTGGGAATAGATGTCTATCCAACTATGTCAGAGGTGCGAGGGAACAAGAAAAAAGAACTGAGGTTGGACTAGAGCAGGCCTATTCCATTACTTTTTTAGAAGGGCCAAATTTAAAGAAAAAGTAAAGTGCCAAGTCATTTACAAATGACAAGTTTTTTAATTTTGTCTTAATTTGATAGGGGCAGCTGAAGATATGACAGGAAAGGGAGTAGAGAGAGAGAGGGGAAGACATGCAGCAAAGGGCTGCAGGAGAAAGTTGCAAGCTTTTTTTTCATATTTGTAATTATGTTACATTATGCCTAAATAAATCCTGGATCCATTTAAGGAGTGGCACTGAGCTGAAGGGTTTGGGACTGATCACCTTGTCAGTCGCTTCTATATCGGCCCTGTGCTCCACCAGGCACTCCACGATGTCCACAAAACCCCGAGCTGATGCTGTCAGCAGCGGACTCTCTCCCTCGCGGTTCTTTGCGTCCACATGGCAGCCTGCCTGGCAAAGTGCCCGGGCTACCGGCGAGTATCCGTGCCACGCAGCACAATGCAGCGGGGTCTCCTGCTCCTGGAGATGGAAATGTAGAATGCAAAAGAATTAAAAACCAGGTGCCTCATTATAGACATTTCTTAAGTCTGATATCCTATCTTGTCTCAGTTTAGAATGACCACTTTTAAAAAAAACAAAAACAAACTGCGGCTGCAATCCAAACTCTACACACTGACATGACAGCATGTCACCACTTGCCACTTCAAATCTTTATCCTGGGTCAATACACTTCCCATAAAGGACACTATTGATGCCTCCAACCCATCAAAGCTAAAATTGATAGCAAGCCGGTGACAACTGGAGTGAGACACCTGATGTCCAGGACACAAGAAGTCTCGTGTACATTGTAGACACAGATAAAGACGTGACAGGACGAGTGCTGATTAAAGAATTGAGTTTACAGTACCAGTTTCGATTGCTTAAGTTAAGATAAGATATGAGGTCTGAGCTAAGAAAGGACACGAGCCTGATGTCAGAACTGTCAACTCGTAACACTCCAGTTCAGACAAACAGCCAACTCAGTGGAGTGGGTGGATTCAAAGGTCTGGACCCAGGCTAAAAGGACACAGCCATGAGTTTAGGAATTGCTTCAGTAATAGGAAGACAGGATTTTTCCTATTTTTGAAACTTAAGTTAAGTCAGGACAAACAGTTGGGATTTTTTTCTGTCATGAGGCTCCTGGGTCCTTTGGCTGAAGAGAGGTTTCTCTGAAAAACACTTGAGTCATTTTGCTGCATGTTTATGTGAATGTGCGCATGTGTTTACCCTGTCAGCCAAGTCTGGGTTGGCCCGGATGCAGCACAGGTAGCTCACCACATCCACGTTGCCATAGCGAGCCGCCACGTGAAGAGCAGTCTCCCCCGACTGAAAAGGACAACAAAGAGTTAAAACAAGATCAACAAAAAATAATCAGCAGGCAAAATAAACAGTGTGATGCTTTTGCAATACAGTAATTACTTCCATGTGGGAAAATATTTCGTAACAGTTTATTTGATGGAGTCTGCATAAGTCTTTAAGAATGTTGTCATTTTAAATGCAAAGTTGACAGCGTCTTTATCATGACAACTTGCTATTATCAAACTTAAAGAAACTATTCAGCTTTATGTTTTAACATTACATTAAACTGTCGAATGTGTTTGACATTTCCTTGACTTGTCCTTGATTTCTGACTTGTCATAAAGATGTCAGTAAGTTTTATTACCCTGTTAAATGATTTTATAACCGTGTCATGAATAATTCCATTGACCGTAACTTAAGTAGCACCATATAGACTTCAGGTGACATCTGGAAACTCTGTAAATCAGCTCGGTACAGTGCTGTCAAGGAAAATATTCATGAAGCAGTTATAATAGTCTCATGACAGACAATGTCAAAACCAACCACATTTGACAGTACGATGTAATTTGAAACATAAGACTAAATAGTTTGTTTTAAGTTTGATAAAGTCAAGTTGTCATGACAAAGACATTAATCGCTTGATTAATGTCAAGTTGTCATAACAAATACATCTCAAACAATGTCAACTTTGCATTAAAAACGACACAACTGACAGACTCACACTTGATGATCCCTAACATCTGATGGAAGGCAAGTGAAACTCCTATTCCCGTTAAGTCATGCCATTTCCACTGAGTCAGCAACTTTCCAGCGCTTCCACTTAAACAAGACATTCAGATTTTACTTTCCTGTGCGCGAGGAGACATCGGACTCATTAGAAATCGATCCATCAGCTTTAACTTTATGGCTGCCAGTCAGAGCAGAGGCTCGTTAGCAGTGGAGCTGCTTATGTGAAACAACACCCAAGACACCATGTTTGCTCGTAGGTGGGAAAGTGAAATGCTCAAAATAGCATCTAATTGGATTTATACTGGAAAAAAAGCTTTACAGAGCAATTTAATTAGGGGAATTACATAAAAACGAAGGAGAAAGAAAAGATTCACTTGTTAAAAAGGTGCTGAAAAGGTCTCACGGCTTCTCCTTTCCCATAAAACAATTATTTGGTCCTGCACAAACACCTCGGCTTGTGATTGCAGGGTTATATAGTGCAATAAAATGAGATGAAACTTTAATGATCCTTGGACAGGAGCTAGATAATAATCAGGAAAGTGCCTGGAGTGCAGATTAGCTCTGGTCTTGTGGAGGACGACTGTACTCGGCGTCAGTGTTCACAGTCAGAAGAGGACACCACCAGCAGGTAAAATGATGAAGAGATTGAAAAATGCTTTCGGGATTTCGTCTGCCAGAGCACGCTCTGTGATCGAGGCTACACCAGCATCAAAAGCAAACACACACACACATATCTTCCTCAGCAAGACCTGTTTCTATAGCAACAGCAAATAAGCTGATAAAATGCCAGAGTAACTGGTTTTCTCCCCAGGTGCTCACTGTGGAGAGTGTGAATGTGTGAATTTGTGTGTGTGTGTGTATCTGGCCATTTGGAGAATCAAAGTAATGCTTCTCGAGAGGTTTGATGGGTAGGAGTGTGAGTAATTGCTGAGAGATAACTGAGTGTGGTGAGTAGTAGCAAGTATGCGTGTGTTTCTGCACACACGTGTGTGTGTTGGTGTGTGTGAGACATGCAGAGAGGGGAAAAGAGGCACTTGATTCACCTTATCTTGGACATCCAGAGGGCATTTCTTTTCATGGAGGAATTTCAGGGTCTCCACGTGGCCGTGTCTCGCTGCGTAGTAGATAGCGTTGGCTCCACTCTGAAGGTTCAAGAGAGAAGAAAATTCCAGGATTTATCCCTGACCTTTAGTATAAAAATCGTGCTCTCTGGGACTGCGTCTGCAGCCAGATGATATGAGCACATCCTTCTAAATGCAGCTCAGCGTATTTCTGACAAAGAATGCAGAACGTTTTTGAGGGTGTGCTACAGCATCCTGCCTTCCCAGTTACATTATTCTAATCAATTTAGAGCTGCACTGGCAATATGGTTGTTGAATGTCATCTAACTGCAACTCTTTAAAACTGGACTAGCTTGAAATCTGGTTATAATGTGTCAGTAATCTGCACATAACACACTGATGTGCTTTTGTTTTCGGGATAACAGGCTTAACTGTACACTGACTTATTTGCAGTTGCTGCCAGTTTGTACTTTGTCTTGCACAGCCAGACGCATCTCCATACTTACATACATTGCAGTGCTTTGTCAGCAAAGGAAAAAGGTCTGAATGAAGCCATTATCATTCTGGAATAGGGGAAAAAAACACTCTGCCTTGTCTGAATTTCTTTAAACCAATCTCAATCACCTTGGGCGGCACTAAGCCCAGGATGCATCGATGGTGACCTTGCAAAATAGTGTCGGGGATGGCTGGTTTTGGTGGAACATTTGCATGTGGGGAGGCGAACCCCGACATTAAAATGGATAAATCCTAACAAAAGAAAAGGTAACTGCTGTTAGCTTGTTTACATTTGTAACAATAGCGACCAGGATTAAGGTTTAAGGTAACTTGTCCTTTTTGGTGTGAATGTTTCCAACTCCTACGTTGTTGTTGTTTCACGTAGTGACAGAGAATTTGAAAACAGTAACACGCACATAGTGGAAGGAAAGGAGAATGCTGACTGAATTGGGCACCCGATAGCAGGCTTATTCCGACAGACTACATTCTGCACGTCAGATTAGTTTGTACTTTTTTTCACCTTTTGTTTCACCACTTCTTCCAGATAGAAATGTGACCTTAAACAAACCAGATAATTTGACCAATCAGGGAGGTCTGACAACATCTCGGTTAGTCTGAATTTCTTTTGGTTTGTGGGACATCTGAACACGTCACCTTGGGAACTTGCTCTGTGAGCTTGTTTTCACTATGTTTTGACATTTTGATGATTGATTTAATTGATTATTTCACAGGAAAATCTGCAGATTATTCAAAAATTAAAATAAGTTACTAAATTTGTTATTTGATATATCACCTGAATTTATTTATTGCTTATAGGACAGCTGTAGTGAGACAGAAAAGGGGGCGAGAGAGCAGGGGAATGACACACTGCAAAAGGCCACAGGTTGGAATTGAAAGTGGGCCCTTGCTGAGGACTTGCCAGGGTGCCGCTCCACTGAGATTCAAATGACTATAATATTGAATTACTGCCCAACTGCACAGTAAGTAAGTTTCATTAATGGAAGGTTTGGAGTAGATGCCATATGTTGAGGCTGCATATACAAATCAAGAATCTCTTTAAAAGGACTATTTAAAATATATCAGTGTAGCATATGCTAATCTCACAGTACCCTCTGCTGTACTAATGAGTCCCTGGCTATATTTATTTATAGTGTAGATTCCCCCCGTCATAATCCAAATGGCAGTCTGTCACATTCTTCTGCTCCGACACCTTTAATGCATGTCTATTAAAGTCCACAGCTGGTTGTCAGAAGCTCACTGATTACAGCAAACAGATGAATTGTTACCTTGTCATGGGCCTGGATCTCTGCACCTTTTCTCATCAGCACCTCAATGATCTGAATGTTGCCACAGCCGGCTGCAATCAGGAGGGGAGGGGTCCCGTGCTGCAACGTACACACATTGTGATTTTAGCTTTCAGCGACCGTGATGTCTTTATGTTGCTTTAATGTGTGCAAAAGACGGAGCTGTGTGAACCTCGATCTGATGGCATGTAATTACACATAAAGGAGACGGGGGAAGGAGGGTTATTTTCTCCCACCGGTTCTTAGTAAAAAGTTCAGGCATTCAGGAAATGACATAAGATGGACATATCACAGGTTTTAGAAATTGTCGAATTCTTTTATGTCTTACAGTGTCTGCATGGAGGTGAAAAATACAATCTGAGGTGAAAAAAAAAAGATGGAGAGGACAGAAGAAAATGGCAAGATGACCTTTACTGCACCAGTTCCTGAGCTTAAACACAGAACAAAGTTAGAAAACCATGCAATTACCAGCAATAATTCAGATTTTGTTCCTTTTTTCCTTTTCACATTCTTTAAAAACGTCTATGAAGCTCTCTGTCACCAACTGTCGGGTTATTCTGCTCCTTCTCTCCACATCGCTGTATTCTCATTCTCTCCTCTTTTCCTCCTCACTTCACTGAATTTAATAACATCACGTCCCCCCATCGCCCATCAGCTGTCAACAACCAGCCGTCTCCGTTGAAACAGCGAGCAGAATGAAGATGAGGGAGTTGTTAAGTCTGGATAGGTAACCGACCGTCAGGTTGTTCGATGTAAAAACAAAAACTATTTGGTTCTTCTCAGCACTTAACTCATTCTCTCATAAAATGTATGCAACCAAGGACGCTTTTTTTTACTTGCCCTTATTTCTGTAATGTTCTTTTCTTTCTGTGAGTAAAAATATAAAATAAGAGGGAACTGTCACATTTGATTTTGACCTCCACCTCAAAACATTTATCTCTGTTTTCTATTTCAATGTCATCCTCTAGTTTTTTCATTATGACATGAACGTTGCTTGCCTTTTACTGCACAGAAAGGTCTTCTGCTTAAGATGGTCATAGCCAAGAGACTTCTGTCTCCTCACCCGTTTTCATACAGTGTTTGACTCACATCCTATTTCCTTTCAAAGATCCCAGGGCATAGAGCAGATTAGTGTTGACATGAGTGTAGATTCTTTATGATTCATGTTTTATGATGGCTGAAGCCTGATGTTTACACAGCATCTCTATCGTCTCTATCTTTGCATATTCCATCTTGTTGTGGACAATGTAAATTTTGTATGTTTGTTTTGATAAGTGTTTCCTGACTGTCTCTACAGATGCTGTGGCTGAGATGTATTCCACCATAGCCTGGACTACAATGCTGTTGAGGTCTAGCCACACAAGTTCACCTGACTGACAATGTTCTGCATTAATGCTGCATTCTAGACATCTTGAAACTCGAATATTTCTGACCTCCTACTAGAAAAAGTACAATGGAAATTCAAAGTCGGACTTCTTGTGAACCTGTGAATCCATGTACCCTGACTTCATGATGAAGCACATAGCTGACATCATACAACAATAGAAAGCATAAAATAATACATTCTATCATATAGTTAAACCTGTTCTCTATGTAAATTGTTTTCAAAATGTGTCGCTGATGTTATTAAGTCCCAACTCAATAAATTTTGCACAGTCAGCCATGTGGTTTGTTTACTTTTGGCATCATGTACCTGCTCTGAGCCTGGAAGCTGGAAATTCTGCTGGGAAATTTCGACCTGCGACACTGTCTGGAATGCAGCAAAACCTTTCTCAAGCGACATCTTTTCAATCTTTGTGCTGCTGCATTCACTTAATACTCCTTCATGCCTTGGAGATGGTCTCTGAGAGAAAGTTTGATAATTGAAGAGACTTTTGCACAGATTTGACTGTGCAGATGCTTTTTTCCATTTAGTTTTATACTGTGTTCGAACAAAATGACCTCTTCACTACACCTGAGGGAAATTTGCTGGGACAGAACTGGCTCAGGTGAAAAAAAAAATGGATCTGGAGACCATCTTTGAGTGATAAGGACAACAACGCCCATGAAAGTATATGACTTTCTTCCAGGCAAGTAATATTATGTCATAGGAGTTCAAATATCTAAATCTGTCTGTAGTTTTCGTTTTCTTTTGATTAGTTCTGTTTGTTTTGACTTTGAGGACCAAGTGTCTGGTGCACCAGTTGTAACAAACACACATTCAAACAAAAACAAGCATCTCTTCATCTCCATTTCTCATCTCATCCACACACAACAACCATGACAGTAACAGAAATCTGGGAGGACCAAACTCCTGTTTTCCTTGTATTTGTGCCATCTTTGATAATGAAGCTACACAAAATCCACTTCTTAATCCTGTGACCAGGAGCTTCCATTCAGTCCCTAAAAAGAGGCAGTCATACTTGCTTCAGGGTAGAACATGAAGACACCCTGACAAATGGCTACAAAGCCTTTGACCAATCAGGTGCCTCAGTAATGACACTGGACTAGTCTGTATGTGAGGGAAAGTGGACTGCACTGCATGCTCGGATGTTTGGATTTGTTAGAAAAATTTAATAAGAAACATGTCACACTTTTAAAATAACACAACATAACAAAACAGAGTTAAACGAACAGAATATTTTATGGTTTTCTGTACAATATGTCACCTTGTTGGGCTGGTTGACGTCGTAACTGTTCAAGGAGCCGAGCAGATGCTGCAGACCGGGCACGTTGTCGTCGTTTATGGCGTGGATGATGGCCTTCATCACAAAGGAGTCTTCCTCATCCTGGATGGGTGGGAAAGATAGTTACTCTTCTGCTGTTCGCAGGATGATCTCACCCTGTGAACATTAATCCCGTGAATTCTCGCTATCACATGCCCCCTTAAGTCTCTCTTTCATCTTATTCTCATGCATGAACACACACAGAAACAAACAGACGTTTCTTCTGTGTCTGCAGTTGAGGTTCCTGTCTGTGACATGTGACCCAATAACCTTGAGCCGGACGGCACAGAAATCAGCTGTGATGCTCTGCTGCACAAAGAGATGAAGAGGAGAAAGGCAGGGAGGTGAGGAGGACAGGAGGGGAGGAGGAGGGGGGGGCAAGGCTGATGTGGCGTTTGTTCGGCCAAGCGTGACGCTCCAGCTACATTCCTCGACATAACCTCCCTGCTGGGGGAGCCATGACTGAGCCGCCTCAGGAGAGCTGCAAATACAACACCAACATGTACGAGCAGCAAACCGCCTGCTGAGGATTCACTGTCAACACAGTTGTTTTGAGGATTTTTACCATCTGAAAATTGCTATTCATGTCACAGGATGGAGAGGTTTTACCAATCTGTTCTGTTTTCTCTTTGACGTGTATTATTTACAAAGTAGAGCTGGTAACAGCCACTTAAGAACCTCTCCAATAACAAAATGCAATTTGATGATGACAGTGTCTCCGTCTAATTTGACGTCCCATGTGACATATCTGGTCCAGGTGAATAGTCTTCCAATTAAAATAAATAACAATCATGATATGGTCTTATTGACTAAAAGTTCAGCAGTGTCAGTTCTCAGACAGACTGGGAACACTATCCAGGTAACTGTTGTATTTCTCTGGTGCAGAAAACTGAGCTTATGAGGAAAAGACAACTTTGAAATACAAATTAAGTGATAAAAATTACTTCTTGACCCAGGGTCTCCGTCCATTTGGCACATCTTAAAGACTAAACTATTAAATGATAAGTGTGGAGGATTTAGTGGCATCTAATGGCGATCTTGTAGATTGCAAACACGTCGTGTCACTCTCCTCGTCCAAACATGTACGGGAGCCTACGGTGGCCACGAAAGTCACGAAAAACATGAAAGGCCCACTCTAGAGGCAGTGTTTGGTTTGGCTGTTCTGGGCTACTGTAGAAACGCGGCAGTGTGACATGGCAGGCTCGCTCAAAGGTAACGGAAACAAAACAATTCTTATTTTCAGGTCTGCCATAAGCTGTCAATAAAAGCTCATAAATCTGTCACACTGGTGCTTTAATCAAAGAATTATTAGCAGATTAATGAGTAACAAAAACAATCTGGAGCTGAACAGAAACAACTTCTTGGTTGAATATTTACAGCGAGGTGGCTGCACTAAAGCACTAAACCCTGAACCTGCTCAGCCAATAAATACGCAGATCTATTAGAAACCTGCTACTGGTAAATGTAAACTGCTGCTGCACCTCTGTTTGTGGACAACAGGGGGTGCAGCGTTCTCAAAATGCTTAGTACTACCTGCCAGCTCACCTGTGACATGAGGAAGTCGCTGCGTAATCCTTTGATGAGGAAACAGACCCGGCCTTGGCCTGCTGGCAGTGCTTTGTCAATGATTAAGCCTCACACTGAGGCTGCAGTGTTTATATCTCGCAGGCTTGTCCGTATCAATAGACACACAAATCATAAAAGCTTTCTTATGTATCACTATTTACATACAAACCCATACAAACAGACTCATATGTACAACAGTTTCCTTCACTGTGAGCACATTCCTGTAAGCTCAGCTTGGTTTTAAGGTCACACAAACTGAAATTCCAACAATTCTACTAACACCTGACCTGTGGCACTCAGGGGAAATGAGGAACAGATCAATTACATGTAGGAGCTCAAGATTCTCAGAGAGATTGTTCAGTTAGAAATACCAGAGCTGTAAGTGAGAGCTTGGGGTCCTAATAAGGAAATGCACTTCAATAAAAGCAATTTGAAACTCATTAAGATGCCAGTCTCCTGTCAATTACGCTTATTTGGCTTGTATTAAAGATAGGACAGGACTGCAGAGATAAAAGTAATGGTTCTTTTGTTGTAGATGTCTTCCTCAAGTGCAATTTAAAGCCTGGATGGTGTTAATAGCTGCAAAGCCAATAAACTTAATGAATCTGGATAAAGATCTTCACTGTCGTGTGCTTTAATGTCTTTTTGAACTCAAAAGCGCAAAACAAAAGCAGATCTCCAGGACTTACCAACGTGTCATCGCTGCGAGCCACACTTATGTTGCTTCTGGACAGGAAGGAACGAGACAGGCGGTTGCATAAGGAGATAAGTCGGACGGATTGCTGGGAAAAGAGAAGAAAGGAGGTTCATGAATGAGCAGAATGTCGAGTCGTGTTAAGGGGACCATGAACAGGCAGGCAGGTGTAGACATAAAGCAATTTTCTGCTCTATTTAAATTCACTTCAGTTACTTTACGCATTGTAATTCATTCTCTGATAACCCACTGTCCTTCATGAAGTTAGCTAACTTGACTCTAGACTTTCTTTCCTGCATTGAATTGGTAAAATGCATGTTGAGGTGCACAGTACAGAGCTGATGCACAAAAATCTAAAACTGCTGATCCATAAACTCAATTTCAAATTCACAATGTTTTATTTGTCCCACAAGGAGCCACTTGAGGAAAGCGAGTTTGCAAACACACAAAGCATTCATTCACAAGCATTTTTAAAAAATGAAAACATGCTAATGTAAGAAAAGAGCTGAAATACACAAGGGTTAAAGTGGCCAATCTGAAACTGGTCGACAATATCAAACGCCAACAATTACGCCAACAAGAAAAAAAAGTTTTATGTGCATTTATCCATCTACACACAAGGTAAACTGACTTTTTCACAAGTATAATGACTTCTGGAATAAAACCAAACTTCCTTTCATTTGGTTTACATAGAAAACATCTAAAATGCAGCAAAAGCAGCCAATGTTCAATACCAGCACTGTGTGCAGGTAGGACTTGTTTTTTCTTATTGCTGTAGGATCAAAAGGGGTGTCGAGTATAATTTTTTCATACTAGTATTTTATTGAAGTAAAGAATTATGATATTGTGACAACTCTACTTTGGGGTAATGATAACCTTGTTTGCCTTTTTGGTCTTTTATGGAGCTGAGGGAGGCATCTCTGTTTTGTCAATAGTTTAAAAGTTCATGTTAATAGCACCCGGCAATCAGCATATTTTCTTTTGCTGAATGGATGTAAAACAACAAACAAGTGAAGTTAGAAAGATATTGATTTGTACACCTAAAAGGAAACAGGCTTACAGATGAAATTATACAAGGTCTTAGTCTTCAATTGGACTCTATTTGTTCATACTTTTGGATTTAAAATGAAAACAAACTGGCCTTGATTACAGCTGGATATTATTTGTTCTCTTAATAACTAGAGGAGATCACTCAGTAGAGTGCAGAGCTCTGCCAACTGAAAAGAATATTTTGATGAAACGTCTTCATAATTAACAATTATTTTGATTAGTAACTGTAATATAATTACAGATTTTTCTCAGTAACTGTAACAGGTTACAATTACATTCATTTTTAACTGGTTACTCTCTAACATTTCTAGTAGGTGAACGTTCATTTAGCCTTGAAGTTGTTGATGACTTGTGGCTGCTACCAGCTGGTTAAGATGAGTGAGGAGTCAGCAGGTCAGTATAGGTTATACATGAGTTTTATTTTAGTTTTTCAAGGTTTTTCAAAAGTTGTTTATCACCACAATGCCTGGCAGAAATAATAAATAGCAAAGTTTGGTCTTTTTAAATCTCACTTTAACTATAGCTATATTCATGTCTCTGCTTTGTCATCTTTGGGCTTCAGTTGTGTATGTAGAAATAAATAAACCAAAGGTCAAACTAAGGTTACTGAAAAGCCAGAAGCTGCCAGTGTGCCAGATTCTTAGTGGTAGCCGGAGCAGAAGACAGAGACATGGCGTGACAGCACCGTCAAACCACCACAGATAAAACATCCCAGCACTTCTTGCAGGCTGGGGGCGGTGCTGGGTCAGCCGTGACGAACCAAAACAGACAAGGAGACGAACACTAAAGGAACACTGGCAGCGAATATGACGGTTATGGCGAGCCTGCAGCGACCGTGGTGACATCAAAGCATGGAGGTGTTTTGGCAAGAAGCTGTCAAGGTGCAGTGTTTTTAGGGATGTGATGAGTGACTGGGCAAGTTTAGCAGTAGTTGTATGGTAATTTGTCTTTCCCGAAGCTTAGGTGGGTAAAAATTAGAGACAGAATCAAAGAAAGACACTTACTTTCCATTTTCTCCGAGCTGCAAACTTCTTGAACTTCTCCATGTTGACAGCCGACTCCTTTCTGCTCAGAGCTTGCTGAGTGTCTTTTGGCTGATTTCACAAACACAAACACGCATATTTATTTATTTTTTAAATCCTATGAAATTATTTTTTGCAAAGACAAATTTGGCACAGAATTAATGAGTTGAGGCTTGCAGCTTACAGTATAAACCCAAACCATTTTAAATACCAGCTACTGCTACAAAATATAAAGTCAACATTTTGAAATTTTACATCACAACAAAGGTTTTAAATTAAAAACAGATGCAATCAGTCAGCGAGCAAAAGAGTCCAACCTTGATCCAGGGGTGCTGAAGGCTGTCCTGAATGGTCATTCTCTTTCTGTGGACAGAAAATGTAGAAAGATTAATTAGACAGAGAAATTTGAGAGCTTTGATACAGTTGACAGTCTCATTCAGTGTTCTGTAGCGTGACACAACATTTAATTCTCAAAGCAACGTGAAAGCATGAGCAGAGTTCACCTTTAACTAAAACACATATTAATGTCAATTATTTTTCATTTCAAAGAGGAGAAATTATGCCCTCAACCATGGATGGTGTGTGGCATAAAAAATCCAATTCCACTTAAGTGGGTGGTTAAAAATAAATAAAGCCTTTAGTAGATATGGGCAAGCAGATTATAAAAATATCCTCAAGGTGTCTTGACACACAATCATTATGTGTCAAAAAGTAACTGGAATTGGATTTTTTTATGCCACATCCCACACATGGAGGAGGGTTTTTTTTTTTCTTTTTAAGATGAATTTTCTTCCGTCCAAGAGCACCAGAGGTCATGTGGGATACCAGTAAGCATTCCTGTTTATATTTGATCTGCAAAAATAGATTGAATTGATAAATGCAACCTCCTGACTTTGAGTCAGAGACACTGATTGCTGTCAGCAGTCCATGAAAGCTGTGGGCGAGTTAAATGAGGGATAATATTGACACACACAGCTGTGTGCAGAGGGATAGAGAAATGTGTCACTCCCACTTAGCGGTAAAGATGATGCCGTCGTGAGATACTAATATGCCGTCATGTTATTGAATCATCCATCATAAACCTTGAAAGTGTCAAGAACTGCAGCACATTGATCATTTTTTCTTCTAGTGGTGTTACTCAATCCAAACAGTAACAAACAGAGGTGGAGCTCAGGTTGTGTTCAGACCAACATCGGCGCTGCGTGAAAAAAATGCAGCCCCCCTGTTCTTTATAATGAGGCCACTGGGTTGACACATCAGACTGGCAAAAAACAAAACAACACATAAACGCAGGGTCATCTGGCAAAAATAGTGAAATCTAGTTCAACATGTGTCACAGTGTTTTCACCTAATAAGCCATCAAATTCATAGATCTCTAACTTAAACCAAAACTGGCAATTTTTCAAGCAACAATGTGCAAAATTCACTTATTCAAACATCTAAAATATGAGGATTTTCAGTGTTTCTCAGGTTTAATCAGCTGAATATCTTTGGGTGTTAGACTGTTAGTCAGACAAAACAAGACATTTGAATACATCATCTTGTTTTCAAGAAAATCATTGGCAAATTAACCAAGAACGAAAATGATTTTATTAGTTAGAAAAGGTGACAATATCTTTGACAAACAAAAAGGATTCATACAAAGGAAAATACTACTGGCTGCTATGAGAGAAAGAAAATATCAATATACTTATGTATCATGATATTATGTTTTGTGATTTCATGGCACCTGCTAGATAGCATTGTTGTTATTCATCTTCACTGTTCTAACCGCATAAAAAAGTAAACTTTCTAACTCACATTTTATGAATATTGCAGTGTGTTCTTTATACTATGACAGTTTTCCTAAAATCAGATTAAAAAATAGCAACATATCACCTTACTTACAGTATCACAACATATTAAATCATAACCTCTGTGTCGCGGCACATTCTTGCCATTACACAGTAAATTTCATGGGTAATTTAATTCCTTTGCTCTCTTTGTTGATCTGAAAGATTTCATTTCCTTTTTGAAATTCATCCCATTTCCTTTCTGAAACTCTCCATACTTCTCGTGAACGACACCTAAAATACTGTAAGGCACTGAGACAAACTACAGGAAACCGCAGAGGAAACAGAACAATATCAGAACAGACAGGATGCTCAAATTAGACAAGACGCTCTTGTCCACGATCAAGCTGTTGTATTTGACAGGTGACCAGTTTTGAGCTAACAGGGCGCAACATGGCAGACTGACGGGGTGAGGAAAGGTGATGGGGACTCTGTATTAACATCCGTGATGCTTCGCACATAAACGCAGCCAAAGTTGATGGACAATGTTTCCCAGATCTCAAACTTTTTATGTGAAGATGTCAACCATATTTTTGCTGCCATTTTGTTGCTGCTGTTTACATTCAATCAGATGCAAATTCAAAAAGTTCTCTACATTATTATTTTGTGGGTGCTTTTTTATTGCTTTATTTTATTTTATAGTTTTATCCTAATCTGTCCTGTATGTAATGCATCTGTATTGCACGTGTGTAGCATGAAGGAACTACAACTGTCATTTCGTTATGCAACTCTCCGTTATATAATGATAACAGATTACCTTCATACCTTGATCAAATTTACGCCAATCATTTGAAGTCCTCCATCCACATCCAGATTATAATTAATTAACATTATTAACAGACTGCTGCTCTGAATGTCAATAATCTATATCCAATTACCATTTGACATTCAATAAAGGCCAAGTGGCTCTTTAAGGGAACTGGTGTGGCGTGATGAGGTGATCCTTTATCGCAACTGCTGTAAACTAACAACGAAAACATCAAGGCATTGTTTTGACAAAGTTTCAGTAACTTCAATATAAGCCAACATGACCATTAGGGAAACTGGTGTGACCCAATGCACTCATCACTTCCTCTTGTCTACGTGTGTTCACTACCACATCCCTGTTTCTAACTGCTGGCTACTCTGTACTCACACACTCCTGAGTCAAAGTCAAAAACCCACAACCCGTCACTCTTCTGACAGAGGTCACAGTCACCTTAAAGGAGAAATCTGTAATATATTTACTGTAATAAATGACATAATAAGATGACCACGATATGTCATCAGTGATTAAGGAAATATGCTCAGTTGAAATACGAGCTTCTCTGACAACAACACACGTTTAACGTTACTTAGAATTCAGATTAATGCAGAATGAGTAAGTGTCTGTTTATGTGTCATAACTAAACATTAATAATCTTATTGTTTTCAGGATAACGGGCTTAGCTTTACACTGACAGACAATATAAACAGCTGATCGACTCCTTGGACTATGAGTCCAACTTGCTATTTGGATGTGCAAATGTTACATACAGTATTTCTCCTTTATGGGGTGATAGGGTGAGAAAATGTACCATATGCATTGGTATATTCACAGTGAACAGTGAACAGCGTCTAAGATCATGCAGTCCAGTGTCATGCTGAACATTATTAAATGGTAGTCTGTGTGTCTTCTTCAAGGGAGTCTTCATTTATCTTCCTGCCAGCTGCGTGGATCCATGCCTGCTCACTACGTAGATCAATTAAAAGCCGTTCCATTTTGATGCACTCGGTCGGGGATTTCTAAAAGCCCCATTAGTCCAAGTTTGTAAAGTAAGCCTCCTCTTTCGCCCACTGTCAGTTTAAAGCTAGCTGCGCCTTTTCTTACTTCATCCCGTCTAAATGAAATTATCTCCGCACCTATAATTATTCACCCCTTGTTCACTCTCGCTCCATTGTTATGTGGGAAACAGAAGAAAGAAAAAGTTTTGATGGCACGAGCTTTGTTCATAGCTGCAGCCATTCAGTTGTTGCTAGAGCAACTCGGTAATATGGGAGAGACGTGCGCTCTTATAACAACCAGATCATCTCCAGTGAAAAAGAAGTTTTATTATAATATCTGCAGTGGGCCTATATTCAATTTCAGTGTCAGTTTAAGATTATAGAATTTATACAGAGATGGGGACAGGATAGAACTTTTCATTTATAATGTGGCTTTACTTTTTAATTCTAACTGGCAAACAGCTGCTGTTTTTTTGATTCAAACTCCCTGGTTGACACTCTTTTGTCAGGTGTTCTCAGAAAGATTTTGTTGTTTTACTGGCAGAAATCAGCTCCCATAGAAAGATGATAGAAACTGATTTCTTGAAATGGCCACTTGGAATTTTGGAACTTGAGTCTTCAAATAAGGAGCAATTTGTGACACTCAGTCATGAAAATAGACATTAGTTGTGTTCAGAGTTCACTCTTTTGGAAACTGCCAACATTTTTCCATCGAGCTCATACTGTACCGTTACTACACCTTTGAGAACATGTACATGATATGATCAACGTCATTGCCTTTCAATTCCTGTCTCAAATATCAGAAATACCTACTTTGGGTCTTTGATAAGCAGCCTTGCGATGAAGTCTTTGGCCAGGACGCTGGTGTTGCTGAAGAACTCCTCGTCAAACGTGTAGTCCACGGCAGACACGTTGGCCAGAGTCTCCTGCTTGTTGTCACCCAGGAAGGGAGACGCACCACTCAAACTGCAAGATGGGACAGAGGCTAACAATAAGATCAGAGATGTGGACACCGACACAGTCACACAGACTGTTGCTTTGAAAAGAGACAATGAAGACAATATAGTCAAGCACCAGTTTTGAAAATATAACTGTACAATATGATTAAATATAAATTATTGCTATGGCAACGTTGGTGCATGCAGATGCAGCAGCTCCTTCAAATTTCACTACTTTTCTCTTTTAATCTGTTATTTTTTTGGCTCTATTGTTTCAACATTTTTCACCTATGAAAAGGAGGCAAACATAAAAGAGCAGTGGACCCTGAGACAATCAACAATGCATACGGTGTCTTTCAACACCTAGTCAGATCAGCTGGATGCACCGCAACATGTCGACCATATTAAGGTCACCATTTTGTTGCTGCTGTTTACATCAGATGCAAATTCAAAAAGTTCCCTGCAGAATGATTTTGTGGGCATTTATATGTACATATCAATACTAAGTATATATTGATTTATTTTATTTTATATTTTTATTGTAACCTGTCCTTTATTTAATGTATCTGTTGTATTGCACGTGTGTGTAGCATGAAGGAACTACAAGTGTCATTTCATTATGCAACCCTGTCTTATATAATGATAACAGATTACCTTGATACCTTGATCAACTCAACAACTTCAGAATGTCCAGTCTAATGGAAGAACAGCAAAGCTCCCTCACCCTCTAACTTGTCACAGTGTGTCTTGTAATCACAGGGATAGGGAGTACATTGGACTTCAAGTCAAACACTAACTCACCCGCCGCTGATTAGCTTTGGCCCTCGAAACCGAAACTGAGACCTCACTACTCGCTGATGTGGGGCATGTGATTACAAGGCCGCGTAACAACTAATGGTGACTCATTAGTCAAGCCTTGCTATCAAACTGAAGTATTTGGTGTGTTTGTCAAACAGTATCACAGGAAAGCCAGCTGGACGGCTCTCAGTTCCACTGAATATATGAGGAGTTAAGAGTCGAGTGCAGGAATTTTAGCGCGCTTTCACACCTCTTAATTGAATGCACACATAAAAATAAGCAGATGTGGCGAGGGGATAAGGTGCACCAGCATGAGACGAAAGTGCGTCTTAATGGACAAACCATGACACAGTGAGTGCTCATGCATGTTGATGAGGTCTCTTGGAGCTCAGGCAGTTAAACGAAACGGCGCTCTCTGGCCTTCCCTTCTCCACTGAAACCTCTCCAGCTCGTCAGCACCAGCCGCTAATTAACATGCCAGCTGGGACAGACATGGAGGTAGTGTGGATCAAGCTCAAGTTGAGCGGAAATGTATGAATTTATCGAGTGTATAAGGTGCAGCTGCTCACAACAAACAACTAATTAAGGCGATGCTTCACCAAGCCAGGCAGTAAAACCAGCAGGAAAAGTGTTATGTCAGGATTCTGTGGCATTTTTTTTTTTTATCCACCGTATTCCCAAAATGCTTCCCAAATGAGACTTAAAGATGCAGTATGCACAATTTTTATGCTGAAACACACCCGTCTTACAACCTACAACCCAAATTAGGTCTCCAGCAGAGCAGAGAGTCACATCACCATTTGCTGATTCGCCACATTTATCAAATTATTTTAGTAGGGCTGCCCCCTAATAGTTGGCTAAACCCTTAGTCAACAGAAAGAGTCTTAGTCACGCACGTTCACATTTATTCATTAGTCGCAGGAAAAACAAACAAACAAACAAAAACAAAACAAAAAGCAGACCTCAAACCCCAAATGGGAGCTGCACCTCACCATTGGGGTAATGTTGCAACACTGACCTTTTCTCTTCTAACACTGAAGTCAATGACACACTGATGCTAATTGTACTGTAGCTGCCATTAGCTAGTTAGCTCAGTTAACAGTCCTATTACACTGGGACACAGCCTCAAAGACTGATGACGGCTTGTATGAGTTTATACTGTGTTGAAATAAATAAACCAAATGTTCAGTGTCCTTGCTGGTTGTGCTGAAACATTCAGAATTATTGCCATTTTCCATTTAACAGGCTGCTCACTTCATGCCCCAGAAATATATATTTAAATTATTTAATTAATATCATAATCATGCATTGGCTAGTCGACTGTCGGCTTTAACTAATGACTTCAAGTCAACTTGGAAAATCCTTAGTCAGTGGCAGACCTAGATTTTAGATTGCATTATTTCAGACAGGAGTTTCCTGATGGAGCTTTGTGTGCAGCACTCACTACAGTGTACAGTAGCAATCAGCTCATTACTCATGCAGAATACTCCCATTATGGGTTTGGAGATGCTCCCAAAAATCACCCCAAACTGTTTATTCAATTATTCCCAGCCACTTCTCCCCTCACATTGTTTTTTTTTTTTTTTTAACAACAGGAGAAGAGCAGCGAGTGCACCTCGCTGTTGCTCCGCTGTGATAATAAGCAGTGAACGATCTATTTTCTACCTTGCCAGGCAGAGCTGTGACAGCTGTGTGGGTGGACAACATGAACAAAGACCATGTGCGAATGTGTACCGTAAGTATGTGTACATTATGTACATTATTCTGTGTGTGCATGTGTAAGACTGTACTCATATAAGGTCCAGACAAAATGATGCATCATTTTAACAGCACCTACATATTACTCTTCTAAAATTAATGGTGTAATGTTTGCATCTCCTCATTATGTAATGATGAGATAACATTAATTCTATTTACCTCTACCTGGGTTTTGGTGAGAGCTCTCTACATGTTTGTGTGGGCAAGTGCACCTGATGTGCAGTTTTGTGCACACATTTTGTGCTTGGCCTCGTGTAGGTGTCTCTCTGTAGGACAGAGGTGTGTGGGAGCTCAGGAAAACCTTGCAGCTCGATATAAAGAGAGAAGGACAGCATTATCAAGAGCACAAACAGCATTTGATCCGTGTGTCGCCGAGGGCATGAACTTTGCTCTCACTGTTGAATTAAACTGTGCTGACATGTCTGCAGATAGCTACTTCAAGAACACTCACGAGTTCAATGAAAGCCCTTGGCTGTAGAAGATGAAAGCGGTTGTTTTAAAGACCAATTGGTCGACTGAGTCATAAGCAAATTAGCCGCACAGGTGAAGCATTTGAACATCACTTATCATCGCATTTATTTTGAAGTAATCTGGCTATTGCAGATACACAGTGAGCTGGATCTATAGATTGTGATTTAAAGATTTACATTTAAAAATAAATGTAATGGAGTAAAAAGCATAATATCTCTCTGAAATACTGTATAGTGGATCACAAGTATAAAGTAAGATAAATGAAAATACTCAACTAAATTTGAATAATGTCAGTAACGACTTAGAGAAGTTGGATATTTAATAAAAAGGCAATATCAGTCTGATAAGCAAAATAATATCTCTCGAAATAATATGACATGCACAACGTTCACACAGTTGCTGAAACGACATCATACTCAAATGAACTGAATATGCAGTTTTAATATGCTAACGGTCCTCGCTGCAGGCTGTTAACATTATTCACGACAAACAGAGCGCTCTTCAGCAGGTTCGACGACAGAAAGGTCAAAGAGCAGCCGGTAACCTTGGCAAACATTCTGACTAATTGTCATGTTCAGTGAGAGACGACGCCCTGGGGTTTTTTAAATAAATGTGAACACAAAGGTGAAGGCAGCTGTTGTAAAAACACACATGACACGTGTTTTTCGATTCACATATGTGCGACATTTCACATAATTATCCATCATCACCGGCGGCTTTCAGATACTTACAGGATGTAGGTTATCACACCGACACTCCTGAGGTGAGGCAGAGGGAAAGACAAAGACAGAGGAGAGATTTTTAACAATGTCTTCTCAAAATAGTTGTGCATTTTGACAGCAACGCATCGTGCACAACACAAGTTTACTTAACAGCAGATGGTCTTCAGAAATAAGAACAAATACAAACAGCATGTGTACATGAAGTTCATTGTAGAGCAGATTGAGTTTATATTTACTCACCACATGTCTGCCTCCAGGCCCAAAGGTTCATAGTTGACTACTTCTGGAGCTGTGAGTCAAAAGCACAAAACAGATTATCACTATTCAGGTCAACACAGAACACACATGACACACTTACTTTACCTTTAATGGTATTTTCTCTGATTATTTCTTTTCTCTTACTAAATCATTTACTTCTCCTCTTGCAATGCCTTCTTAAAGGGTTTTGTTTAAGTGAGTTCTCATTTTGCTGGATTCACAGATTTTTTTTTGTTTCTTTAGAGGTGTTGCTGTTTTATAAGCCACTGTTTTTTTTTTCTAATCACACATGCTAGAACTGTGATTATTTCTCTTCTTTTTTCTTGCCAGATGTCTGAAAAACTAACGATGAATCCTTACATTCATTTACATCCATAATCAATTTAAACAAAACAGGTTTGATATGAAATAGGAATTCTCTGAGAGAGAGGATGCAGATTTGAGGCTTAGAGCTGAGATAGGGAGTTTATTTTTGGCAACACTGGGCAAAGGTACCATAATAACCTTTAGGCATAATGCTCTGCTCCTCTGTTTTAGAAAATCTAGCTTGTGACAGGAGACTTTTTGGGGCTTTTCCCCTGGCAACTTTGGCCATGCTGAGTCAAACCGTGCAGCACTGATTTGCATTTGCATTGCCTAGTTGTGCCCAAGATGAACCTACTCTTGAGTGCAGCCAAAGCGAACCTGACCCGTCTCCGAGCGGGCTGCGGTGATGTCTCACCGACCACAGCCGACTCGTGATGAGCCCCAGCTGTTCGTCACTGTTAAGCTTTGAGCTGAGCAAGAGTCATGTCAAGTTGCTGCTGATGAAAATTTCCTGGTTTGCTGCTTCATAATAAAAGTTTTTGAATAACACAAAAACACGGGACTTTTGTTGTGAAGAATTTTTTACTGTTTATTTGCCATTTTACAGCTCCTCCACTCAGGCTAAACTGCTTGTCTTCAGTTAAAGACACACATTCAAGTGAGTAGCCTTGCTGTAATGGAAATGCGAGTTCCTGCCATACTGGGCTG
>JAJHUR010093456.1:0-74158 GCA_027495735.1 Lutjanus campechanus | reverse complement strand
ATGTCTTCTCAAAATAGTTGTGCATTTTGACAGCAACGCATCGTGCACAACACAAGTTTACTTAACAGCAGATGGTCTTCAGAAATAAGAACAAATACAAACAGCATGTGTACATGAAGTTCATTGTAGAGCAGATTGAGTTTATATTTACTCACCACATGTCTGCCTCCAGGCCCAAAGGTTCATAGTTGACTACTTCTGGAGCTGTGAGTCAAAAGCACAAAACAGATTATCACTATTCAGGTCAACACAGAACACACATGACACACTTACTTTACCTTTAATGGTATTTTCTCTGATTATTTCTTTTCTCTTACTAAATCATTTACTTCTCCTCTTGCAATGCCTTCTTAAAGGGTTTTGTTTAAGTGAGTTCTCATTTTGCTGGATTCACAGATTTTTTTTTGTTTCTTTAGAGGTGTTGCTGTTTTATAAGCCACTGTTTTTTTTTTCTAATCACACATGCTAGAACTGTGATTATTTCTCTTCTTTTTTCTTGCCAGATGTCTGAAAAACTAACGATGAATCCTTACATTCATTTACATCCATAATCAATTTAAACAAAACAGGTTTGATATGAAATAGGAATTCTCTGAGAGAGAGGATGCAGATTTGAGGCTTAGAGCTGAGATAGGGAGTTTATTTTTGGCAACACTGGGCAAAGGTACCATAATAACCTTTAGGCATAATGCTCTGCTCCTCTGTTTTAGAAAATCTAGCTTGTGACAGGAGACTTTTTGGGGCTTTTCCCCTGGCAACTTTGGCCATGCTGAGTCAAACCGTGCAGCACTGATTTGCATTTGCATTGCCTAGTTGTGCCCAAGATGAACCTACTCTTGAGTGCAGCCAAAGCGAACCTGACCCGTCTCCGAGCGGGCTGCGGTGATAAGAAATAAACTGCTTGTCTTCAGTTAAAGACACACATTCAAGTGAGTAGCCTTGCTGTAATGGAAATGCGAGTTCCTGCCATACTGGGCTGACGCACTGAGTCAAACCGAGTCAAGCCAAGCAAGCACATGTATTAAGGAAAAGGAGTATCTGGCCAATCACAGGACAGTAAGATGATAATTGAATCTTGTTCCCAACATGTAAGAATTTGACAACCTGGGAATGAGACTCAACAACCAACTATTCTCCTCCAGATTCGCTCCAGAACTCGTATTAATGGGCTTCATTATTCTTTGTCTTAGCCGACTTCTATTTAGGGGATAATTATGCTCTGATTGTTGCATAATTTGGGGGCTTTTTGCAGGATGTGAATGAATGTAAAGTATAATATTGCCACGCAGACAGTTAGTTTGAGTTATAGCTCAGAGAATGAGTATGAAAAACTCATAACAATTCATATTTGCTATGAATTTATGATGCATTTTTCCTAATCATTTAATTTTTTTTGTACCTGATGAATTTCAGAGCGGTAAGGCCTGTTTTCCAGCAAAATCTATCCAAATCATGATTTCCGCTTTCTGCCACTTGATCTTTATTTAGACCATTTGACTGCTGTGGCCCTGCTGATTTCAGAACAGGCTCTGGTTTTGGCCTGGAAGATGCTGGAAGTGAGCACTGGTGTCCGGCGGGGGGGTTGCGGGACTGGGAGTGCTGGCAGCCGCCCCAGGCAAAGGGGTAGGTGAGGGGACATGGGACAGAGCCACTGATGTGTGTATGTGTATGTCTGAGTGTGTGTGTGTGTGTGTGTGTGTGTTTGTGTTGGCAAGAAGGAGCAGTTCTGATAATCGTCAGTCTATTATCAGTTCTCTCTCACTTAGTCCCTATGGCACAGTTGGCACTTGCTCTCACAATACACAACCCCTGGGATAAAGCCAGAAAAACAGGGTGGTGTAGTGAACGTGTAAATGTGTGTGTTTGTGTGTGTGTGAGTGTGTGTTTGTTATGTGCAGGGGTGACAGAAAGGAGAATATATCTGCACAAATTCATCAGAGCAGAATCTATTCAACGAAACATCAAACTTGATGCAGAACAAGAAAATGACGATAAAGATAAGAAGAGGAAGAGATACTGACCTACAAATTCTGGAGTCCCAAAAATGTTTTTAAAATCATTGCCAAAATCTATCTTGTGGGCCAGGCCAAAGTCAATGATCTTGATGCGCGGGTGAGGCACTGAGCGGTTCAGCAGCATGATGTTCTCCGGCTAGAAACAAAGAAAAAGAGAGACAGTTAAAAAGAGGGGAGGCAGAGACAGGGAGTACAGACAGTGGCAAGAAGCAAAGTCCAATCCAAGCACTTTTCAAACGTTTTTTTAAGCTAAGCGAATTAAGCAAATTAAGGGAAAACACAACAAAGTTTCATATTTCAAAACGTGCTTCCTGTCTGTAAGCAGACTTGATATCCTGTATAACCTTGCTGAGTCAATAAATCAATCACTCAAACAATTACTAGTGATTTTAATAAAACACTTTTTTTTGTTTTCAAGTCAACGCTCACTGAAACAGCAGGCTCCCAGCGTTTTGTTGTCTGTTGCCTCCCACTCACTGTTCCACCACAGGGTACACATCTGAGACTCGTGCGCAGTCATCTTTCTTTTGTGCAAAAGACAGGAGCAATTACGCTCTCTCCGAATTATTTTATTTCCTTATCTAAAACGTATTCTGACAGTAATGCATTGACAAATTCAATCAGTTTCAAGCACTTTATCCAAAATCCAAGCACTTTTCAGGCCTTGAAATTATAGTAATTGTTAAGGCTGTTCGTAAACATACGAGAAACACAGATGACTGTTGAATCTCCTTCCTGGGTCTTTTTTTTAAGGAAAATACTGCATATAAATATTGCATATTATGCCTTTAAAATTCATCTGTTTTCAAGCACCCTTAAGAACCCTGAGGGGGAGGTGGTGAGACAATTAAGACTTTTTTTCATAAAGGACAAACTCTACTGACCCATTCTTTCTTCAGGTGTTATTAGCATGCAGCCAATTGTGCATAATGATTTCAATAAGGAACAGATAGGACGCTCACAGAGAAATTAAAGGATGAATGTTGAAAACTAAATTATCAGTGTACGACACAAATTAAGTGTAAACAAGGGAGCGAGCAACAGAGTCAGACACAAAACCAGGAACAGGCTGGCAGGAAGGAGGCTCATCAGCCATGGAAATCCCATGCAAAACACGAGTAAAAACCTCTCGAGGAAGTGGGAGAAAGGAAAGGACGGCAAAGATGCGCTTTAAGCAAAGCCAAACAACAGAAGCCGGACATTCCTGAGGACACAATGCCTCTTTCAGTCGAAGCCATCTTCCCTTAAAAACCTTGTCCTTTCAGCCTGACTATGAGCCGAGCTTGAGGATTTAGTCTGGGAAGGAACAAGAGCAGATTGGCTGTGGGCAGCAGTGGCAACAGGAGGCGCTGAGAAAATACAATCAAAACTCCAGCTCTGCTCGTTGGTTTTGTTCACTGCTCTCTAAACATTCATACACTTATGTTAACGCTGGAATGAAGGAGAATGATATCAAATGTCGTTTACAAACCATCTGCAGAATCTGAACACCTTAAATCCAGTGGAGGAGCATAACGTTTAGTACAAGCTCCGTACTTACATACAAATTTGAGGCACTTGTACTTTACTTGAGTTTTTTCATGCTACTTCATACTTCTGTCTCAGACTGGTGTTTCAGTACATTTCAGAGAGAAATATTAGGGCCTAAACTCTATATTTCATTACAGTTATTTGGAGAGGTGTTCTGATAACATTTACTCCTTTCCAATACCGATTCTGACACTTTAATTTTGCATATCAGCCGATACCGAGTACCGATCTGATACCAGTGAGTTAAAAAACAAATGAACAATGAAAATAACTATTTGACAACTTTAGTTGCTAGTTACTTATAACTTATAAAGTACTATGTGTTTTTTATAAATTAAACAACAACAATTTGTGCAGCTGAAATGATAATTAATCAAGTCAATTGAGAAATTGAATTGGCAGCCATTTTGATAAACAATAAAATGAGCTCCAACTCAACCAACTACAACAGTAGAATCCTATTTTTACGATAATATATGAGAAATAATAATGATGACATCATAATAATATAATACATAATAGTACATCAGTCACAGGGAGCACTTTTCTGCATTGACTACTTTTACTTTTTATTTTAAGTTAGGGCTGAGCAATATATCAGTAACGTGATATGAGACTAGATATTGTCTTAGATTGAGGATATGGTAATATTGTGAAAGAGCATGAGTGTTGTGTTTTCCTTGTTCTAAAGGCCACATTTACAGTAAAGTGAGTTGTTTGAGCAGTTTTCTAAACTCATCAGACTGGTCTAGCTGTTCTATTTTTTGCCTTTACCAACTTAGTCGTGCTATCCACATTACTGATGATTATTTCTCAAAAATCTCATTGTGTTGATATTTTGCAAAAGCACCACAGTCGTCCCTACAATATTGTCACAATATTAATATCAAGGTATGTCGTCACAAATGCAGGACTTTGACTTGTAACAAGGTATTTTCACAGCGTAGTGTTCACACTTTTACTATAATCAGTGGGACTACTCCAAGTTAAACGCACAAGAAGAATTGTTGCATTATTCCCAGCATGTCAAATATCAATGTTTTGGGTTGGAAAAGCAACCCAAACACAGCACAATAATGAGAAAATAAGTAAATGCAGACAGAGGGCGGGGTCTCTGCAGATAAAAACACCACCACACACTTCCAGTGAGTCACAAGTAATGATTGAAAGGGTTTGGTTGTTTATATCAGTATATTCATTTCTTTTTAAGGAAAATGTTGCACATTACGCCAAGGATCTGAATATTTCCTCCTCCACCAAAGCTCCATCATGAGCAAAGTGGGAATTTTGCTGCAACAGTTTGGCCACTTTTACTGCTAACTTGATAAGCAGAAACATGTTTCTCCACAGACTTCTTTATGACATAATGAAAATCACAAGGATTAGAGCATTACCCAGAGCATGAGTAAACAATGATACTGTAGAAAATTGAATTTCTGAGATTTTTACAAGCGGGGTATTTCCAAGTGTTTTCCATCAAAAGAACAACTGACTTTCGATTGTTTTGGTCCTTCAGTGCAGATACAACCTGCATATAAAATGACTGGCGATGACTCAGACATCATTTGTCTGTCCTGCCCAATATATTACGCTCTCGAGCATAATAATAAGTACATTGATTGCCAATACTGCCGTCTCTGTGGAATTGATTTCACTCTAAAAAGAAAATAATTAGCTTCAAACTGCCTTGTTCAGTCAGGCAATTACATTTTAAACCATATAATGGCAGTTTAAAGAGGTTAGAGAGAACATCTGGGGTGCTTTTATTTCTGACCCTGAATGTCTAATACTGCTGTAATGTATGATTATGGCTGCACAACATCCAGATATAAATAGACTTGAACTAAACTTGCGAAAAAAGACACAGTGTTATCAGAATATGTGTGAATATAGCAAATAAAGACTGAGCTTCCACCATTTTGAGTGGAACACTACAATATAGAAGAGTCAGTCAACTAAACAAATTATGTTTGAGCAACTACCAGACAGACCAGAATAACAGCAGCTAATATCCAAATTGGAGGCTGCAGTGGTTGGTAAAAGCTCCAGCATTGATCAGAAGTAAGTAGCTGAGCACAGACGTTATTATTTTCTGCAAACCTGGAGGCTGATTGTCCCTAACTCTGATATATGACTGTTCTATAAGATTGTCCTGTAAGTGAAGGAGCCGGTCTGGACTGTTTTATTGAAGACGCCATGTGTGGAGCCGTAAGTGGACAGGTGATCAATGATATTGATTGAGATTTAAGTAAAGAACTATCACAGCAATGCACCAAACACAGAGGTAGTGTGATGCTCATGAACCTCACGTACTTCATGATGCGTCCGTGCTGCGAGTTACGCCATGACCTTTAGTCTTTGTTTTCCCCCTCAGGAGTTTTAAACTACACACACTCCATGATAAAAAGCAGAGAATCCAAAAATAAGCCGAAACAGATTAGTCATGGCAATTAGTCTCAGATACATCGGCTCCAAAAACATAGATACAAAGAGAAACTGATATAAAAGGAGACGTCCAAAAGAGGCCAGCTAATGCAAAAAAGAATCGCATATTCACATAATGCTGCAAATCCAGTGCTCCAGTGAGCTGGCATTTAGGATAATGGATGTGAACTTCTCCAGGGGGGTTGAACAACAGGCAACACTTTACTGTGACCTCTGATAGGAAGAGAACATTTGTTTTTTTTGTCCTGCATATATGCAGGATGAGCCTTTTCAAAGGAGATGTCTAACTCTGCCGTCTAAAAGTGACGCGACCTTGAACAAGCATCTTGTGTCCTAAGTGTTTTCGAGGAAATCTCACAATCATCAGAAGAGTGCATCTCTGCTTTTCTAGAATTGTTTTGGCTCTCATTTTGAGGACATTACCAAAACTAATCACTTGAAAAGTCTCATTTGCATTTGTTGGAACTGGCTGAAACAAAGGATCTATGAAAGAGAAACGTATGAGCTTAGCTTTTATTGCTGCGTCCAAACTCCATACACCAGTTTATATAACATACTATATATTCATTTGTACGATTGTAGGGATGTTAATGATTAATCATTTATTGATTAATCGCTGTTAAGAATTAAACCATTTAAAAATTTATAAACTGTCAATGCATGTATTGCGTAGAGCTCAAAGGTGTTCTAACAATTTGGTTTAGTCTGCCGTCTTAGCCTAGGAATGGCAGGAACTGAGCCCCATTTGACACTGTTTTTAGCATTTTGTTGAATAAGGACAGGTGGACAAGAGCAGCCGTTTCAAGCTTGTTTGAATTATGCGTGCTTCATAAATTAATGTTTCACATCACTGAGGTGCTGCTGAATTGTTTAAATAAAACTTAAACAGAGGAAAATGCATGGTTTTTGCATCTTATCCATTATTAAAGATTAATCAATTATTGATTGTTAACTTGTTCAACTATCGGATAAGGAAAACGCACAAAACTCCCAACCCCAATGAAAAGTGCTTCTCTGTTTTGTACAGACAGTGAGGCAACAGATGTCGATCAAACTGCAGCTCTGGGATGTCACTGTCAATCAAACTGAAAGTGAAACAAAAGATTTTTTAGTTTCCATGATGTTCTGGGTTCACAATTTCTTTTAATGTTTCACAGCTCTGAGTAGCTTTATTCATTTCCACAGGGGATCGCAGGCATGTTGAAGACAATAAAGTTAATGATGGCTGAATTCTAATTTGCTGCTTCATTTCCAGGGTCCTGGTATTGTGCATTCTGGCTCTCTGTCACATCGCCATGGCTTACTTGGGCACTTGAATAAAACATTACTACTATGACAAGTCAAAATACTGTGAAAAAGGCCTACTGTGCATTGCATTTTGGAATAATGGTCTCAAACAGCACACTCAGAATCAAATGGATTTAGCATACGTGCTGAGTTTTCAGTTTTTCTCAATAGGGCTGCAACTAACAAATGTTTTCATCATCAATTAATCTGCACATTATTTTCTTGTAAATCATTTTATCAATAAAATTTCAGAAAATGTTGGTTGTGTTATAATTACTTAAGAGCCCAAGGCAACATCTTCATCAGTCCAGAACAAAAAGATATTTGCTTCACTAACATATCTACATCATCATGAGACAAAGCAAAGCAGCAAAGTGTCATATTTGAGAAGCTTGAACTGGAGAGAAAGTTTTGAGTTTTTATTTAAACTGGTTAAAGAAAAAAGACTAAAACCATTAATCGATTATCAAAATTGGTGCCATTTCATTTTCTTGTTGTTGACTTATCAATTAATTGACTACTCGTTTCAGCTCGAATACTTAGATTTGTCATTTTTTCAATGTCAGTGGGCTACAAACTCAAAATCCGTGTTGCATTAGTATAGTATAGACCTGGGACACAGCTCAGGTTTACAGAATAATATCAGTGTGTACAATAGAAGCAGATGAATTGGGCAATATTTTAAAAAGTTGCCGTACTCCGGCTTGCAATATCTGACTGACAAAGGGAACCAGAAACGACACAGGGGTTACATCTTCTATCTAGCAGTAGTACCTTAAGGTCAAAGTGAGCGATTTGTTTGGAGTGCAGGTAGAAGACTCCGTCCAGGATCTGCTTGAGGAACTGCGTGGCTTCCTCCTCGCTCAGCGACTCCTTCTCTGCCAGGAAGTCGAAGAGCTCACCGCCGGCCACACTGGATGAGTCGAGAGAAAGAGGGAGAGAATTAAAATGCGAGATCTCTCTGATCAGAGCCAGCTACAAATCCCTGCTTAGCAGAGCTGAGCTGATGTAATCTAATCATTCTGGTGCATTAGAGCGCAACCAATTTACACATCCCGAGTAAATTTTAACCAGCGCTGTTTGAATAATGAAAACCCTCCCTTTAAAAGAACAAAGGGGAGGATATGGAAATATGAATACATCCCATCGTTTGAGTGAAGTTTGTTTTATTGGAATATGTTTTGCACCATTTTATCTCAAAACGAACAAAAAGACCGTGCAAGGATGATAGTCGAAGTAACGATGACATGAACAGGATAAAGGAAGTTAACAGTCTATGAAGAAGAAGCAGTTGCATATGTATCGTTCACTGTATCATGATAAACATCTACTTCATTGTAAATGAAAATCAACATAAATGAACATAATTATAGCACAAACATTGTGAAATACCATTCAGATCCATTAAGTTTAATGAACAATACTAACCCAGACCAATTCCTGGTTAGGTTTGGGCAAAAGATAGTCAACATTTTATCAAATACTCTACGACTCTGCGGATAAGATTCTCCTATTTCTGAGGTTGCAGACTGCAGAGGCAGGGAGACTCGTGATAAAAGTGAAAGGGTGCATATAGAGCCAGAGTTTGGTTTGTCCATTCTGGGCTCCTATAGAAACATGGCGGTGCAGCATGGCGGCCTCCACGGTAGAGAATTTGCCTGCTGCAGATATAAAGGGCTCATTCTAAGGTAACGACTATAAACTAATGAAAACATACTTATGAATATTACATTCCATTTCTGCCATATGCTGACAAAAGAGTTCCCTATATCTTTCACACTAGACCTTTTTAGGGGGAACGGACAAGCAGAGACAGGATTTATCACGGTCACAGCATGATAATGTGAGTGAAAACCTGCCCGATGGAAAGCTTGACAGAGAAAGCAGAGGAAAGAGGAAGAGTGTGAATAACTGTAATTAAAGCCATGCTTATCTAGTCGTCAAGTGTTCACTCAGCCCAACACACATACGTGTTTGTCTTAACAGTATATGTGAGGAATTTGTCACAGTTAAATAAAAATTACTTTTAATTTAGTAGTTTAGGTTTGATTCAAACATTAATACCATTTTTGTCTTGTATTATATAAAATTCAACTTTGATTTAAAAAAAAAAGTTTCTTTTAACATTGCTATAAACAATACCACCAGTTTTGCAAATTTATCTGCAGGAACAGAAACCTAAACACACACACACACACACACTCCTCCCTTCAGGGAGGAAACACCAAACCAGCTGCACAGCTGGGACCTCCACCCCCTCCTCCCACAACTCTCGGATGTTTATTTCATCATCTGCTTCAGTGGTCAACAGGGTGTAAACGCACATTCACAGATGGAAAAGAGGGGTTTCTGCCCGAACATGTCACCTCTGTCTCTTTTCTTGCAGGTTGGTCAATGTTTTACACCAAAGTCACAGTCACAGCAACTGTCCTTTGGCGTGGATATACCCAGAGGTCAGCAGGAGGAGAGGATGTGGAGGACAAAGGGTCACAACATGAAGCCTAATATTTTTAGCATCCATGTGTAACTTGTTTTTTACCTGCCCAGGGCTGGAACAACTGAGACACAGCATTATGTCACCCGACAAGCTTTGAATACTAATGGCAATGTACACAGAACCAGAAACAGTGTTCTGGTTTTATTATTATTAATACTGTGAAGTGCAACCGAATTGAAATTATTTGCTTTTCAGAGATTGTAAATAAAGTAGTGCATGACCTCCAGGGCATGACCTTTATTAAATTAACTACTAGAAACAAAGTCTCCCAGCATTTGGCACCTTGCAAAGTTTCAGACCCTGTCACAACTCTGAGTCAAGTTCATAACAAGGGTCCCAGGCAGAAAAAAACAAGTTAATCAACATCTCAACATAGTCCTCTTTTGTATAAACTGTCAGCAGCCATGAAGCATTAATGGTACAAGCTTGGTTCTAATTCTGAGTCATCGCCTGCCTGCTGATATAGGATCACACCCTAAACAAAGCATGATCTCCTTAATTCATAAACCCTGATTTTAAGCCATTAATAAAGTGCAGTGGGGGTGCCGCCATAGGGGGTTCTGGCTGAAACAAAGTTGTGCAACACAATTCTATTTTAACATAGATCACACAGTACTGCATTTGGCAATCTAAAATGTGCAAGCAAGTTTAATTGTCATTTATTTTTTTACCCAACAATCATCAAAAAACAAAAAAACCCACTAACACCCACTGGGGATGGGTACAAACAGCGTTCACTCCCAAACAACTCTGCAGCAGTCACGGGAATTTATTGGCTCTAGCTCCGATTAGTTGTGACGACACCTGGGTGGGCATCCAAATTTTTGCCCATTTTCGGGCGCAATGCCTCTGCTTCTATAACTTCTGCAATTCTTTTGCTCCTTTTCCTTGGTTTGGCCCGTCAGCTCAGCACAGTATAATAATAGTACAAGTCCTGCCATTGATCGCTTGCTCCAAGCAGCATTGCGGCATCTGCGTCTAATGTTTTTTTTAAAGTCCCCAAGAAACAAAACAAAAAAAAAACACAACCTCCAAGCTGCAACCTACACACTGGAAATGGCAAATTAGCACCTGGGACGCTAATGGTATGAACATAAACAAGCTAACAGCTGTTACCAGTGATGTAGTCATTTTAATGCCAGAGCTCGCCTCCTGGCATCATCACTACACCCTGGGCTTAGCGCTGCCCAAGACGTTTGTGACTGGTTTAAAGAAATGCAAAAAAAAAAAAAAAAAGAAAAGCCAGGGCGTTTTTTCGCCTATAAGCTGAATGTGTTTGTGTGGAGCCAGACCTTTCTCCAGCGCTGAGCGATATGGAGAGAGGTCTGGCTGTGCAAGACTAATTTTGGTGTAAAAACGGTGTAAAACTGATGTGACAACTTCATCCAGGATGTATGGACTTCTGTGTGATGTACTGTCATTTAATTAGTCTTCAAACTATGCTTCCTGGTACCTGATATCAACATGCCCACTCAAACAAGAACAAGTTTAGGAATCCATTACCAAAATTACTATGACAGACTGGCCATGAAAATAAAAAGCCACCTCCACAGACCAGAGACAAAGCCATGATATAGATATATAGGTATACTTTTTTTCAATACTAAATATTATCAGTGGAGAAAACAGAGTACGAATCACTAAATTAAGCCCGACTTCCCCTGTCACAAAACAGCTTAGGGAGTGGAGTCCTGTAAGCGGTTAATTACACAAAACCCTTTTATTTAAATTTAACTTTAACACAGTTAAACAATGCAGTGTGGAAGTGAGCAATATCATCAGCAAGAGCAAAGCCCGAATGTGTGAGATACTTTATGTGCTGGGGAGGTGTTAGATGGAACCAAACTGAGCAAAACAACATACAGGATGGATGCCAGCTGGAAGAGAAGGAGAGCTAATGAGACGGTCGTATACAGGCTTCAGGGTCCAGGCGGATCTCTGATGACCCTCCCAAATGAGATGTGAGAGCCTGACGGCAGTAATAACTGAGACAATCCCCCACCCAGAATTCCCCCGGCTGCTGTGAGTATCATTGATCAACCAGTCACAAGCTGCTTCTACAATCTTTACGATCCTTTATGATTTAACGAGCTGAAGTTAGGACAAATCTGACATGAAAATATTGACAAAAGGTCATAAATAATCAAACGCAGTAACTTACAAAAACAGAACAGAAAGCATTTCATTGCTCAGTGAATTGAAAATTTTCTTGTTCCTGTTAACCTTTATTCTCTTTCCAACAGCTGCTGCTTTAAATGGACTGGAATGGAAACCTTCACAAGTCCACTTCTACATTGTCTGGGTATATTCTGGCCACGCAAAGACAAACTGATTTGATTAACTCAAAAGTAAAGATAAATCGATGGATCCTGCCCTAATGGGTTAAATGATCCTGTGGCATTTCCAGACATTTTAAAGTCTAAACTGTCTGCTCTTTAGCAGCTGTGTTAAACTGAATTCATTTACATACATCACAAGCTGTGTTATTCTTGGCAAAATGCATCTACATAAAATTCATGTATAATGTACAGGTCACATTGTAGGGTACCTAACCTTTTCACTTTTTGTTTAAGGTAAGCAATCCAATGCTACAACACTGCAAAAACATAGTATTAATTTGTTCTTGCAGTCTATAACCAGACAGGATTGATAGCATGAGGTGCATGTGTCTGTGATTGCAAGCCAAACGTGGTTAGACTGATATATCTGGTTGTTGACACACTGTACCATTTTTGTATCCTTGCAGAAGACTTCCAAGTCTCATGAGCCCAGTTTTCAAAGGTTGCAACTGAACAGCTTATTCTTATACACAAATGCATTCAGATAACTGATTTCAGGAGTTACGTTTTTACTTTTTGAAACGGAAAGTTAACCACCCAGAAACTTGTGCATCAAATCTAATCAGGAGCAGAGAAGGTTCATGTTGATGTCTCTCGGAACAAAGTCTTATCTTGTGCTTTGGGAATGAGGAAACATTACAGTAATTCTATTAATGTTTGAGAGAAAGAAAACACCAGGTTCACAGATGTGCTTACGGACAGCTTGCTTTGATAATTTCACTCTCTTCAGGATGTTGCAGCGCTGTACAGCCTGAAATGAACCGTTCATTTCCAGCTTATTATTCTTATTATTCACACACACACGCTGTACTGTAGGCCTGGGCTTATTTTGCACTTGTTATTCCTTCTTTGCAATTCTATCGTGTGTGTGATCACTGGTCAGGAATGTTGTCCGGCAACTGCAGCTCTCAACATTACAGTCATTACTGCTGGCTGTAAGGTGACCTACTAATTGAAGTGTTCTGTATTGTGCTTTTGTGCTTATTTGGACTGAATAAGCGTGTCAGCTGGATACTTGTAGGGTAAACATAAATGATTGATGTAACCTGGTAAAACTGGTAAAACTGGTGCTTAATAAAAAAAAAAAAGAAAGAAAGTGGCCTTGAGTGACACAACAACTCAAACAGGTTACAGTTTATAATCAATCTACCCTGAAAACAGGTTATTATGAGGACTTGTGATCACCAGCTAACACTTGTAGTTTTGAAAAAATAGTCAAAAACATGTTTTTTCAGTTTAGAGTACTACTCAGACAGATAATATAATTGATCCTAAATAACATTTTCCAAAAAGTCTGTCTTGTATCAAGCAGATTAACAGCAACATGCCTTGTTTTGTTGAAATTTGGTCAGTTTTTCAATGCCTTTCATGCTCTATATGTTTTCTTCCCATTACATTTTAGGACACCTAAAACAAAAATCTCAGTTTGTTCACTTGTGATGAATACAGAAGAATAAAAGAAGGGGACAAGGCTACTCACAGCTCCAGGATGAGGATGACCTCTGCCTTGTTTTCAAAGACTTCGTGGAGCGTGATGATGTTGGGGTGCTGGATCTCCTTCAGGATGCTCACCTCACGCTCGATGTCCTCCCTCGTAACCCCTCGTCGACTCGACTTGCTGCGCCGCTTCTTGATGAATTTGGCGGCGAACTCCACACCCGTGCTCCTGTGCCGACACCGTCTGACCACAGCAAACTGACCGCTAATGAAGGGAGGAGAGGAGAAGAGATTGTCAGAGGTGCAGCTGGCCTTGAAACATTAATACTGAACACCTCTAAGCACTCACTAATCAGGATGTTATAGTTTAGTTGTTTGATCCATAACAAAAGAAGTGCTGGTAGGCAGATTTTGAGAGGGTTATCAGTTTTCTTCACCCCTACAAGAAAGCAAATAAATGGATTCCCCAAAATGTCAAACAACTTTTTTGACTCTTTAAATCAAATATTAACACTCATCTACACAACGACACACAGGCTCAATTGTTCCATTCCAACAGGGTTCAGTTTTGTTCACAATTACATTAAAACACAGACTTTTGGCCATATCTGCATCAGTTTCAAAGTGGTAAACACAGACATCTGAGCCAAAAGGAGTGGGCGGGATTATAAGGCATTAAAACTGTTGATCAGAAACAGCTCTAATTAATAACTGGCTGATGCATCATGGCCGACGCTGCCTGGAAACAGAAATAGCAGTGAACGCTCAAAAAAAGACAGTGTGTATTTAGATCCAACATCAGATCAACTTTTGGAGGCGTTTCAGAGACTCTAACAGTACTCTAATATCAAAACCCTATTCATTTGTATTTACATATAACCACCTGGGTTATTTCTCATACCCTTTTCCTCTTTAGATCCATAAATATGTATCTAAATTACAGCAGAAGAGAGACAGACACCTGCTTTCACCCTCAGCAAACACTCATGATCAGTTTGACAACAGCATGTAAATTATAGCCAGGCAGCACGGCTCTCACACACCATCAGCGACGCACTGATAAGAATCACAGCTCAGCACAACGTCAACACAGCTGACAAACATCCAAGCAGTAATCCCACACTCAACTCTCGCAGCTATGGACTTGTTTTAGAAGAAAGCAAAGACCTTCACTGCTTATATAAAATGCATTAACTCACTACAGTCAAGTAATTTAAAAGCACAATATGTAAATTCTGCAGCTAGGGGTCTCCCTCACATTAAAACAAACACAAGATGTAGTTTGATGATGTCTTGAAATAGCGCGGCATCATGAGAGTGGTTATCTTCGCTGTTTAACAACCACCATAGCTAATGAAAATCTGTCAAATATGACTCGGGCAGAAATCACGTTCAGCGAAGAGGCAATATTAAAGTTTAATGCATGTTACAGATGTAACCGGTGTTTTCCCAGAAGTTATTGCAACTAGCTAGCAACGACTAGCAGGAAACTCATCGTTACCTTGAATAAATTATAGATTTCTCTGCATTTAACATTGTTGGAAACATACGAGGTAATGTAAGTACACAACTCAAGAAAATATACAACTTATCGAGCATTTTTAGACATTTTACGGCAGAACTGTCACACTACAGGTTTAAATCATGTCAGTCTTAGAATATTAGAATTTTTACAGCAAGAACTACATCTGAGTCTAATGTACTCCATTATTCCCTTCATATGAGTCAGTAAAAGAGGTTAAATATTTAATTTCTGGAGAGAGTATTTATGTCTAAATAGTCTACATGTTTTCAGCTCTTTTGTAGCTACACAGTTCAAATCAGCATCACCATACCTGTTGAAAAGCTCACATTTTTGAAAGGTCTGAGTTGTTTTTGTTGGTATGTTTATCTGTGATAAAGTGAGTATTTTTGAATTTGGGACTGCTGGTTGAACAGCAATAATGAAGATGTTAACTGGGGCTTCTGGAAACTTAAGAGGGGCATTTTCACTATTTTCTAACATGTTGCAGACTCCACATGAAGCACGATTCCCTCTGGAATAAACAATCTGGACCCCAGTGAGGAACATTTTATGACTTTTAAAGAAGTTCTTGTGCACACATGTGAATTCTCTCACCTCCCCAGGATTTGTTTCCTCCTATATATTACATTGTCAACAGGCTGCAGCAGACATGACACTAGTTACGTGGAATTAAGAAAAAAACAAAACAAACAAACACTGTGTGTGCAGCCAGATTGCTGAATTGCACACATAAGCACTTTTACCGTCTGGGCAATCCAAATGTGGCGAGTCTGCGTGACATTCTGGCGTGACAAATTACTCTATGTATGAACAACACGGGAGTTGTTGTTATGGTAATTCCTCCATCATGTTGCCATGCAGCATTGTTACTCAACGCTGCTATCTGACTGGATAACGCTGACTCCACTGTCACTCAACCAAAACGCTGCCAGAAAAACCACTTGGGGAAGCAAGGACACTTGGCTGAGGGTTGTTGACGCCTCCGCCGATTGTGCCTCCTCACGGCCCTGGCAATCATGAAGCACTTAGTGTACCAAACACCCACAGAGGGAGGAAGAGAACAAGGGAGTAGGGGGTGAGAGAAAGAGAAGTGAGAAAAAACGAGACAGAGTGCACCACATTCTGTCTCATTTTTTTTAGATTTCCATGGCCAGATTTTCACGCAGATTTATAGAGGAAAGGAAGCTATCTGGCAAAAGCTTCCTCTACCTTGGCAAGAAAAAAATGGCCATAACAAAGAGAGAGCCATGCACCGTCATCTGACTGCAATAGTCCTGCCAAGACTGGAGTGCAGGAAGCAGTGTAGTAATTTAGCTATATGTTCTTCTCTAATCCCCTCTCTACAACGTGTCTCCAAATATTTGATGAGTAAATGCAGAATCCAGACTACCACACTGCCAGCTGCAGGGGGGCTTTAAGGGGAAAAAAAGAAAAAAGCAACAGCACACTCCCTCTGGGGGTATCAGTGAGATTCAGTAACTAAATATGTCACCCTGTGTTGACCTGTAGTTGTAGTTCGTCCCTTGGGCTGATCAGTGGTGTCTGAGGCCATGTCCCATTCATGTGGATAAATCTGACAAGGCTGTTTAGATTTTAAAACTCTACATTTTTCATTATCGTTATTTCCAGACATTTTACAGACCAAACAATTCATCAAGAAAACAATATGCAAATTAACTGATAATGAAAATAATCTAGGCCAGCTACACATGGTTGAATCTCTTCTTCCTGCTCTTTGATTCTGTTCAACAAGCATTTCCAATGAATTACTCCACTCGCTCTCAGAGCCCTGAAAGAGGCCCAGCAAAATGCATTTGTGAATCTTTTTAAAATAGTTTGTGCTGGAAGGTTGGTGATGCAGGTGGTGGTGATGGACTTTAAAGAGGGAAGTTTGACAGTGCTTCTCATTCGGCAGAGCATGATTACAGTGTATACATCATTACTGATAAGACGGCTTGTACTTCTACAAGTTATCGCACTAAGTCCCTTTGAAAAACATGACTTTCATATGAAATAGCACTAATCAATGCTCACTTGACTAAGGCCAAAGTCTTAGTTTCCTCTGTGTTTGTCTTTCATTAGTTATTTTGTAATTCAAGAAAATCTCTCACAACCTAATGATTGATATTGACCCTCAATGATTAGCTGATTCATTATCACTGCCAGGTGTGAGCTTATAGGGAATCATGTGATCACTGGCATGTGTGCGCGTGTGTGCATGACTGACTGACGGACCTTGAGCTTGTATGCAGCTTATCTCACATAATACCAGACCGATCTGCCTATTTTTTTTGTGCAAGGTCATGACACTCTGTTGAAGGACCACAATTTTTTTAAAAACCTTGAAAAACCTTTTAACGGCTCCAAGCAAACAACAGCCGTAGCGAGAGAGTTTATTTTTGGGGGGTCGTCTCATTCTTGTGAACACGGTATCTTGAGGGAATTTCTTCAAACTTGACACAAATGTTCACTTGGACTCGAGAATGAATTGATCAGATTTTTGTGGTCAAGGGTCAAGTTTAATGTAACGTCACAAAACACATTTTTGGCAATAACTCAATAATTCATACCCTAATTAAGACTAAAATAAATTAAAAAGTTGGCGATTACATCAAAATATTATTTTTGTGTTGCCAGGTGGATATCTGCACTCTTTTGAGTGACCTCTTCTTGTTGATCTAATCAATTGGCAACTTTTTTAAACAATCAAGCAATAGTTTTTCAAGAAAAAATAGACTGACTTGCCACAGCTTCTAAAATGTGAGGATTTCTTTTTTAATCTAGCTCAGTAAAAGATATATCTTTAGGTTCTGATCAGAGTGAACAGGCAATTTAAAAACATGACTTTAATGGAAATTCACTATTGGTGACCTTTTATAGACTAAACGATTGAGCAGTTAATTGAAAAAATAATCTGCAGATGAATCAATAATTTAAAATAATCACTGACTTGTCATAAATGCTACTAAATAACTAAGACTATCAATTACTTCTAGGCATTTTGAACCACTTGATCATATCTCAATCTAATACTTGTGAAGTTGTCTGTCACTGACACTTGTATTGAGCAAATGGTCATAGTCAAACAAAATAAGCAACGACAGGCAGATTTGGAGGACACAAAAAGTTGTCAGCCTTGGAGATAATAGATCAACTACATTACAGTGACATATTTTGAAGGGAAGTAATCTGATTCTGGCGGTTGAAAATGTGTTTGCTGACAAACTGAACTTCAGTCTAACCGAAGGGGATGATGTCTCTTTAAGGAAGTGACTTATCCCGCAACAGAGCCAGAGACACAAACCAAACAGAGAAGAGAAGAGGAAGAGAGAGCTGAGGATGATGGCTTTCTCATGTTAATGACACTTCCACCCCCATTCAGTTCAGCTTCGCCCTATTGTGGTTCCCACCTCTGTCAGTCAGGCCTCCTTCGTGTAGATAAAGGGGAAAGAAACATCAGGATTTGAGCTGCTTGATTCAAAGAAATTTACAGAAGAGAGAATAAAGGGCTGTTGCTCACGTGGGACTCCACAATCTATATTCAATTGACTGAACACCTGTTACACACATGCATGGCCAGATGTAGCCACAATGAGTGAACTCAGCATGCTATGAAACCAAAGAATAGAAAAAAAGAATAATGACATTATCTGCAAATGTTCAGCTGTAAACACCATGTTTAGACGGCTAATGCTGAATTTACACTGCAATTCTGGGCTGTCCCAGATGAAAGATGACCAATGTGCTGCAAGAAATGTGGCGATGTCTTTGTTCATGGCTCCAAAACAGTGGTCCTACGTCACACTATGAGAAAGGTTTAAAGGCGACCCAGTCACACTCTTGAAACCAAAGAAATCCAGGGACAAAATTCTCAGAATCAGAAATTTAAGAAGCTATCTCACAATGTGACTGCTGCTATGACCTAGATCTACTAACCAACCAACAGGAAGGTAGCAAAGACAGATCATATTAGTAGATGCTACAATGCAGGAACATACATTTATGTGCGCTATTTTCTATTCTAAAATCAATCAAAATGAGCTTTCAATTTCAATTTTGAAATCAAATCAAAAAAGGCAGGATCTGCAATTCCTCACAGTATTGTGTTACATGATGACCCAATAGCACACATCAAGAATAACTATACAGAAACAGCTAATCTTCTCACTAATGGTTTTGTTTGACTGTGTAGGTCATATAGGAGCATCAGTATTAAACTGAGACTCTGTCATTACCAGTGAAAAACTCCATGTTGCATATTTAACTACCCATTATAGCATGCACATTGTGCACACAACATACTGGGAGAGACTCACTTCATACAACAAACCCAAGAGCTCAATTCTTGCTTAGGTTCATTGTTTACACTGAATATTGAGTTGCATCATCATAACCTACGATTCAGTGTGCGTGTGCATACATCAAACTTCATGTCGTCCACAAATTTATTTGATCGTATCACACGGTGTAGCTTGCAATAAACTTATAAGATTGCTGAAATCTTGCATTCTGCCGGTGGCATAAGGTGATGAGAAATGCTTATGGAGAGCAGAAAGTAAACTGGAAGTTCAACAGCTCAACATGTAACTTAATGTGCTAACCGCTGAAACTGGAAAAGTAGGAACTATGCTGGCATCTTATCAACCGAAAAGCCAACAGTAACAAACCAGAGCCTCAACAAAAGCAAGCAGCTTGGTCAGTACATCCTTCAGCTCATTCTTGTGCTGTCAAACTTTCCACCGCTGAAAGTTCAGGCAGAGGAAAATCGTAATCTGTGAAGCCGTGGGACTGGGTGTGAAAATACTGTTGAGGATGAGAAAGGAAAACACAGCTCATTTCCTGTTCTTGATTATATGCCATCTGCGCAGTTTTGAAGACATCCTGTGGCTCTTTTAGATATTATGTTTTCACATTTACTTGTCAAGTCAGAGCAGCACTAAATCATTATCATACCTTTATTCACTTGTCCAGAGAAATCCCTTGATTTACTTCAGTGACACAGAAACATACATGTAGAATGAAGCATCTGGACTGAAGGGAAGAGATCATGCAGAATGAAGAGCAATCATGTGTGAGCAATGTAAGACTGTTTGTCTCCAGTGTTCAGCACACTGAAAAGTCCTGTGTATAAAAAAATGAATCACTGCTGATGCTTGAAAATATTCTGTGATACATGTAAGTGCTCTTATCCTGCCTGACAATTAAATAGGCAGGTGAAGCATGCATACAAATTCAAGCACCACCCCCAAATCCACTCACACAATACACTGAAAAGCACAATGTGCAATGCAACTATATCTCTTCTTAGGTAAGAGTTTTGTGAAATGCCAAAGAAACGTCATGCTTGTCTTCTTTTGCTCCATGAATTCTAAAATTCAATCTACATTCATGTTTCCTCATTTCCAGAAGGAGAAGTAAGAATTTAATCTCAAACTACTGTTACCAAAGAAGAAAACAAACAAACTATGTGATGGCTGTTGGCACACAGTTATATGACTTTATTACATGGACTATTATGTTAAAGCACTTGTTAGGCGTCAGGTTGAGCATGTTCTGACAAAGACAGCAGCGAAGCACAACAGTGACTCAGGAGGATTGCTTCATGATGTGCACAGCTGAGTAGGAGTCACATCTCTGAGGTTGAGAAACGCACAGGCAGCGCAGATTCAATCTCAGCAATGCCATTACCTAGTTAGAGTGACACATAACAATGGTGGGGTGAACATAGAGGCTTTGAAACGAAAAATCGAGGTGAAAAATTCATTTCATGCTCTCCTTTTCCCTCCATAACGAAAATGAAACTACCCTGGAGCAAGGCACTTCATTTGTTTGTTGAACTAAGATGTTTGCTAGATACAAATGTGTAAAACTGTACTAAAATACAAAAAGTATTATAATTACTTCACCTCGTAGTCAGTTTCCCAAGGCCGGAAGTAGACATTTTGAAGATGTGACTAATAATACAACAGTTCATGTGGGATGAGGTTTTGACAACGCTCCACAACACTAATCTACTGATATCTATAATGCACTTTCCTGTCTCTCTACTGAGCTACACAGCAGTACTGCGAGGGAAATTCAAATCAAGTTACGGTCCATTTCCAGCTTTGAAGCCACAATGATTAGTCACTTAATTGATTAGTTGATCGAAAGAAAATAAGTTGTCAACTATTTTGATAATCAATTAACTGTTTCGGTAATTTTTCAAGCAAAAATGTCAAACATTTGCTGATTTCTGCTTCGTAAATGTGAGGATTTGCTGCTTTTCTTTGTCATTTATGATAGTAAATGAAAAGTCTTAAGGTTTTGGACTATTGGTAGGACAAAAGATGCAATTCAAATTGGGAAATTGTGATGCACATTTTTCACTATTTTTTGACTTCACAACTGAATGAACTGTGAAAATAACTGGCAAATTAATCTTTAATGAAAATAATCATTAGTCATCATTAGCTGCAGTCCTACACAGCTTGAAAGCTGAATAATGGCAAGAATGCATTAAAATGTGCAGTTGATACGCAAAATACTATATTAGATCATTTGTGTTCAATCACCTGTTTAAGCACGAAGGCTATGCTAACAGGTAACAAAAGTGCATCAAGAAAACAACTCTTTTGGAGTGATGGCATGTAGCCTCAGCTGTGGGAATCTCCACACCTCTGTTATTTCCAAATCTCTCCCACTGTACACACACATAAAGAGAGAGGAAAGTGAGCCCACCCTTTGTTAACAACACCAGCTGCACATACATACAAACAAGGGGAAAATGGCAAGCGTTCAACTGAGCTCTCTTCCCTTGGTGAGGTAGTGGAGGAAAACCAAAACCCGACACTGCCTTGAAAATCAAACACCCTTTCCCTGGTAGAGTTTCTCTGTCTGAGAGCTGAGACTCAGCTCTTAAAAATCTAGCTTAAAGCTAAGTTAACAGGAGTTAATGTGGCGGATTCCCCCTGTACGATCGACACTTTAAGCACTAGCACAGGCTAGCTGGGAAATCCCTCTCATCCTCCAGGGATGTCGAGGGAGAGCACTGACTTGCACGAATGCTGCTGAACAAGCGCGAAGATGGGGCAGAAATAATGAGCAGGCAGAGAAGAAAAACCCTTTCTGGGAATCACTGACAAACAGAGGCAGGGAGGCTGTTTTTCAAGAGCGGCTCTCCCCCTCAACCCTGCGCGGTGCAAAACCCCAGATAGTCTGCGGGATCAAATTGCTCAGTTCCCTTTGTTGTGCTTAAAGCTCAGACAAGGCTTCCCACTTTTGGCCTACTTGTTTCTCTAAAGCAACTGGAGGGGAGGGGAAGATAGGAAAGGAGCTGGTTGGGAAAGGAGAGGAGAGGTTTGTTTGTGTCTATCAGAGCTGCCTGGGTGTGTGACAATGCCTTGCAGAGCCTTGCATTACCTAACGCTGCTGGCTGGAGTGTTTATCTGTGAAAAGATATTGTGGCGGTTAACAGATTTATTGCTACATCCCTCTCTTCAACCTTGATGCAGTAGGTCTGTACGGCAGAGACAGTTCAGTACTCCACATTCATCAACTGATATCTCAGGTTTACTATACACAGTCCTGCCTGTTGAAGGTAGACACATGGAAGCACAGTTGCATATACAAAGTAACTGACTCAGCTTCTTAAAACAGACCTGACCTCAGTCAATTTACATGCAAACAGCCGTACAGAAACCAGGCTAAGATCATCAGCTCAGCCAGAGCAAACAGCAAATTTGATTTTATGTCTTTTTAAGTGCTGCTTCAAAGCCGGAGCTGTAGACAGACCTGCATTATACAGCACTAATGCTGCTGTAATGCTTCAACAAAAAAATTGGCTACTAGTTTGATAAACTATTATAACCTTTTAGGTAATTTTTCAAGCACAAAAGCAAAGTATTTGCTACTTTCCTCCGTCTTATGTGGTGGTTAACTGTTTTTATCATTATCTTTAAGTTTTGAACAGTTGGTCAAACAAAACAAAGCTTTAACTCCGATGCCGTGTTAAAAATAAAAGATAGCTCGGCATTAGCTTTTAAGGTCCACTGTATAAGATTTACAGGGATTTATTGATAGAGTATTGGATTTGGAGAATCGCGGCACCCCTAATCACCTGTAAATACCGTGTAATAATCGTGTAGCTGCTCTACAGAGGAGCTTTTATGTTTTGTGGCCACTGTAGGCTCTCCTCCACACTTGGAGGTGGAGAGTGAGACTAAATCCTACAGATTGGTCCTTCGACCTAGTGTAATAAGATGTGTGAGCAGGTTGAACTTTCATATCAATAAGACAGCTTGAAAGCGCAGAGTTGTGATAGCACAGAGTCTTGTGTCCGCTCAGTAAGAAGACTGACCGCTGGACACTAGTGAGCTGTCAAATCAGTGCAGCCTCGCCTGGAAGACCGGCTGCTGTTAGTTGGAGGCTGCTGCTCCGACTGAGAGTCTGGCCTTGTCAAGATGAGGCAGCGCTGGAACGAAAAATGTGCAGCTGTAATGAGCAGCAGGAAGGCCTTGTAAACAAAAATCAGCGAGGTAGGAGTGGACAGGGTGAGGAATAAATCTGATACTAACAAGCACACAACACAGCACAATGCATCACAACACTACGTGTGACCAGGGTGTAACATGCAGCATGGAACAACCAGCTGTAGATGTTTTCTACATGACTACCTCTGTATTTTTACTGTTAACCCCCCAGGGGAATACAGACACACCCAGAGGCAAAAGCAGCTGGAACCAGAATGTAATAACTGCTGATGTATAATTTCGAGATAAAAGATCAGAAGATAGAAAAAAATAACCTGGAGGTAGTGATGTCCAAATCAAGTTCTTTTGGAGAGGATCCCAATCCGAGTGCTATAATATTGGGTATCTGCCAACATGGAGTTTAATCCAATACTTATATTTACCTAAATGTTGATTATACCTTATTTTGCATGATTTCCTTGATCCAAATACTGAAAGTCCAGGTTCATAATTATAGGAATAAAAGTTTAGCTTAGAGAAAAGACTCGTTGCTCTGTTGGAGTTGTTGGACTTGCAGCAGTGTCCAGTCTGGATGTTGTATAGGTGCTGCTGTAACACTAACAAGCTGCAGTGGACAAAGCACAGCAGAGCTGCAGAGCATTTTGATCTGGTTGATTTCAGTCAATACGGATTAGAGTTGGGTACCGAAATGCAATGCCAACTTGGCACCAGCTCCTATATGACTGATACCTTATGGACCAAATCACAACGCAGATGTGCCTCATTTTGGTGCCACACATTACGAAACGCATCACCAAACCGCTAGTCAACAATTCGGCAGCGCTCTCTCTACATGGCTTTGGCAGCAAGTAGCCTTCCATTAGCTGGAAGCTACCTTAAACATGATTAAAATGCCAGGCAAAACAGTCTGAAGTGTGACCGTGTATTTCACTCAAAATGGTTCCAACACCACAGGGTCATGCAACAAATGTTTAAAAAGAACTGCAGAGGGACGCACCGTGACTGCTTGTGTAACACCATACCAAGCATATCAGCCAGCAGTGTGGGCGTCCCTGGCCACAGCAATGGGGCGCATAGATATAAAACACTAGATGCAATGTGTCATGATGATTTGCCATTTATATTTATAATGAGGAGACCACTGATTATGATGACAGCAGCTTTTCCTCAGGTTATCAAATATGATAATATTTCTGCAAAAGAACTGCTGAGGTTTGATGCTGGAGTTTGTAGAATACCAAGAACACCAACTCAACATTTATTTTGCTGTTATTAGTACTGTAACTATTACTTAGTGTTAAGTTATTGTAGTCGTGTTAAGTTTATTTTTTCATGGGAATATATTGTGTAAAATTAAGTGTTTTGCATTCATTTACATATGTAAGTAACTTTAAACTGTTAAGTTAATGTGTTGTTTCCATTTCAAGTTCAAATTTGCCTTAGCAATGAAAAATTATTCTTCTTGTAAAGCTGTCGAACATTATTTTGTGCTTCTTTTTTGCCAAGTATCAGTTCAGGCATGTTTTGACACCAGCGGCATTTTAAAAGTATAAATTTTAGCACCAGTTTTGGAAATAACTCAAACAGCACCCAACCCAAATATTGATTCCTTAAAATATGTCCAGACTGGGCGAGATATCGATCCTTTGGCTCAGATCCGGACATCTCTAACTGGACGTTTACTTTCCAACGAAGGATGTGCTGGATGGAGACTTAATGGACGAGAAAGAAATGGGTGCCCAAACAAAATGGAAATGCAGAGATGCACTGCAAAAACAATGAACTGTTAAGCAAAGTAATGTAATAAACAGTTTATCACAGATCTAAATGGTGGGAACAGTGAATCTCATCTGAGTTTCTCACACACACAATCTCAAGCATTCAGGTAATATGAGCATCGAGGCATCATTCACCTCTTGGAGTTTAATAGCTTATCATTTCCTAACACATTCAAGCATTAAGGAAGCATTTGCTGACTACCCCAGGTAACAGCCATGACACGGCACGTCATGCAGATCGTAAGAAGTAATTATACCTTCCAGGTAACTGTTTGGGCAATGCACTCAGAAAACACAAAATATTGATGCCACTAAGTTCAAGTATTATGTCTGCAACAGCAGCCAAGCCAAGGCAAAAAAAATCCAGCAGACGATGTCTTGCTGATGGGAGCCAGACCTGTCTTATATTCACTGGTGTACAATGCTGAAATTCACCAATCAACAACACATTTGATCAAAGCAAAAGTGTAAAACGTGCATTCTTTATTTACTTGTGACGCGTGACTATTTTAGCTTTAGAAGTAGACACAGGGTTGTGTTGAAAAGGCGGCTTCCTCAGTGAGACTGAGGTGATAATAAGCTCAGTCTGTAGCTCAAGTCATCAACGCAGGGTGTCTGGCACAGCCTGGGCTGACAGCAGCTGAAGATGACACACGTACAGCGACTTTTCTCACAAACACACACACACATACACATGCGCACACATCACTACCTGCCTAGAAAATCTGTTTTCTCCCTGCTGGAGAGCTGATTTCAGCACATGCTCCGGCTGGCTTTCGGATTTCAGAGGCAGGGAGAAGTCTCCTTGATATCTTTATGCATCTGCACTCCTGACACTAAAATTGCAGAAAAAAATGGTATTTTACCAATAGAAGTGTCTTTTTTCCAGCCAGATGGTGCATGACCAAACCCTCTCCAAGACCAAGCTTATGCTTGTCTGGACAGCATTAGAAGTAAATCATTCACTGCAAAATAGTCATTCCCGGGTAGGCTGGACTGGAAAAGGAAAGCATGACATTCACCCTTCTAATCTTTAGCCTCAATCCTGCCATAATCCATCTATACATCAGAGCATGTTAAATACAGCCTACACTCGTGGGCGTATAATGCAATATTATGACATTTTAAGACCACCACTCCCACACACCACAAAAACCTCACAATGTAAAGGGATAAAATAAATGCCATATTTATATAAAATACATACATCCTTTTTTCCTGCAGCATCTTAGTGGAAAACAAACCATGTGAGCTTCAAGAAGCTTCCCCTCCAGTTATAGTATAGCTGCCAAGCCAGAACCATCACATCAGTGATTTTTCAAAGTAATTACCGACCCTGCAAGCAACTACATCACCATGCAGCTGTCGTTTCATTGATTAAAGCTGACTCATTGCCGCCTCTGAAGGAGATATAGTAAAACAACAATGTAATGTAATTGATGGCTGACAGGCAATTCCTCCCAAAAGATCTTTGTCAAACATGAGGGCCAAACTACTTCACTAGAACGTGTTTTAAATTCAAGAAACTGATTTAAACTCCCACATGCAAACAATTAGGTAAGACAAAATGTCATGAAGGAAAAATCAAACTTGATAGTTTGAAAATATTAAACAACACAACCATTCAAAAGAAAAATCACACTTGCACATTTCATTTCTGTTTATTTTTCCCTGCTTACTCTGTAGTAGCACACATTACTTTAGTTTTAGAGGGCAACACAACCAGTTCAAGAATTCAGGTGGGACTTCCTGGTCTGTTAAAAGCTGAGGCTGCAACGGCTGATTATTTTTATTGGTGATTCTTCTGACATTATTTTAATTATTGTTTTTTATTTTGGAGGAATCGATTTATCTGTTAATTCACATAATGTGACAAAATACTGAAAACATATCTTCAAATCGCTTAATTTCTGTGACCGACAGTCCAAAATTTAACACTGATATCAAACAGAGAAAAGCAGCATATTCTCAAATTTTTTAGGCTGGAAGCAGAAAATGTTTTAATTTAACAATTAACAGAACACTGTGTGATGCATTTTCTCTCAATCTGACTAATCGTTTTAGCACTAAAAAAGGCCAATAGACCTTTTTCACAGCAGCAATTTTGGCATGAAAAAAGTCGGGTAAATACAGGTATTACCAAGGATACTATTTAAGGTCCCATTCCATCGGGTCAAACAGAGTCAGGGTGCTGCTACTGTGCGTCGTGGCTCACAGGAAAAAGGTCTAGATGGGGCAGGACCTAAATTAGTGTTATTGGGAACACCTGTGTTTACCCTACTATTTCATATCAACAGGACTCCCTTGAAAAAAGCCTGTTAACCACTAAATAACCACCTGTGAACACATACAACAGTGGCCGAAGCCAAAAGATGATGTCTTCATGACATAAAATGTATTTATCAGGTTTCTGGTTTTGATAATGGCTCATTCAGCTCACTGCTCTCATAGATATGGATGAAAAAACACATAAAATAACAATAAAATTCCTAAAATGAACAACATGTCAACATCCTCATATTTGATATGGGTTCAAGGATCAGAAACACTGTCCTTGTGCTATAGTTGCCAGTACTACATTGTGTATCATCTCCCTGCCACTACTGTGAGCCAGCTATTGATTGGCTCTGTGCGCTACTACTGTGAAATAGGAGAGGGTGCTGAAAAGCTGAAAAGTGTTAAGTACAATAGCAGGCAGGCTAGCGGTGCTCCAGGAAAGCACACCCCGCACACACAAAGCTTCTCTGTCAAATCCGATACTGATGCACATAAACTGATGAAGGATGGCACACAAGTGGGAACACAATGAGTGTGATCTCACCTACAGTTTGGTCTCCTGTGGTGTGAACACGCAGAGGCAGCATCCTTGATTTTTTTTGTATTTTGATCATTTTGGTTTATGTTGCCAGTGACGAGCAAAACAAACTGCAAGTCACATGCTCTGAAGTCATATGACATTGTTTGCTAGATTTGCAAGATTTTTTGGCAGACACAAGTAGTGAACACAACACCGACGTGTCATTTTTTTAAAGTTAATATGGCAAACTTGTTTGCAAAAAATAGTTTTAATATATAAATCCAGCAGTTACAGAACAACATTATCATTCATTTGAGGTCTTATTTCAGGCCACATAGTATATGTAAGTCCAATATTCACTCGCTTTTAGCTCTGTTTTGGTCTCTACCAACTTCCAAGAGAGATATTTGACTCTTAAGGTATTAAATGCTCCACCATCTAGTTTCTAACTGTGTCTGCCTGCTGTGTGGTGCTTAGCAGGTAGTATATAGCAGGGTTTTAGAGCTTTTCTCTGAAAAAAGCTGCCTGCTGTGGCTGAAAATAATGCTACGAGGCGAGGTGAGGATGAAACAAAACAGTAAAGCAGTGGGCTGAACAGCTAAACAATAAGCTATAAAACTCTATGAAGCTGAGGGGAGCCACAGATTCAGGTGATAACTGACCATTCCCAAGTCCCGCCTCTTTTTTGTTCTGTGTTCCAATAACAGTCAAGGAAAGGTAAAAAGTACAAGCACGAAGCCACAAGAGCAAAATAACCCCCCCAAAAATACAATATATTCTGTATGTTTGATAAATTTCTCACAAAGTTTTACCACCAATAGTTATAAAATAGTATTAGGCAGAATATTGACAAAATAATGACAATTTTTTTTGCCTCAGCTCAACTTTCTTTACCTACCAATACTATTTTTTGCATCCCATTGTAGTAATCCCTGTGATAATCTCACCTAATCTACGCTGCTGCCTCACATCTGCCTATTAAATCTGCTCTGTGGTCTGACACACTTTCTGGAGATGGTCTACTGAAAAGGATTTGATGCCATGAAATGCAGGTCTAGGTTTCAGGTTGGATAATGCAGCCATCTGATAAAAGAGAGGTGCTGTAATCTGGCGTGAGTCTCGATCCATGTCAGCTTTGTGACAAAGCTGCTTTCATGCAGCCCAGTGATTGGCTGACGGGATCAGTCATCACCATGACCGTCTGGGAAACAGCGGTCAAGTGCAACAGCATTTTCAGAGGTTTCAAACAAATCATAGAGTAAACTCTGGTTAAGTGAGTGGGATACACACTTTACATCTAATCCAAATCCAATACGACATCCTGCAGGAGTTACATTTTATTATAATATTTCTAAACTCTAGTGTCCCTACAGATACGGTTTAATAACTGCACTAGGCAGCCTCTCTTTCAACTGCCTGCATTTATCCAACTTCTTTCAGGCTGAAGTGCTTGACTGTGCCCACTCACACCAAGTTTTGCAATATTCCAACAACAGCCAGTCTCAGCAAATCAATACGTGTGTTCCAAAGAAAATTAGCAACCTCACTACTGCTTACAGCAAAAGACCGTTTTATAAGGTGAAGGACAGAAACTGTAAATCTTATGATGAAATGAAATGGTGTTTCTTTTTTTTACATACCTCTAATAATATGACTCACAAATGTGAATGATACTACCATAAGAGAAGCATAACTCCTTTAACTCCTTGAAGGAATCGGGCAGTGACATTGTAAAGTCTGCCAGGATACAATATTGATTCGATTCAGTTGAGGGGTCTGCAATCAATACCATTCGAAATTATGTTCACTTAACACAATCAGTTACATTTAAGTCATTTCACAAAAAGCAATTAAATTATGATTGGACAATAACTGAACTTTTCCAAACATTTGCGACACACGATATGCCATGGGCATTTCAAAATAAAGGCTTATCTTAAAGATGACAGTATAGATATTTTCACTTTGCATCAATAATACTGGATCACTGAACATTGAATCGATATATCAATCCAGATCAATATATTGTTACACCCCTAATAAGTTATAAGTCTGGCAGTAAATGTACAGTACACGTTACACTGTGTCTGCAGCTTCTCAAGGCCAAGAAAAGTCTTGTCTCTTATTTCCTAAGTGCTGAAAAATTTAAGGAGAAGAAAGAGGAAAGCTGAGCAAGAAGGGTACTAGTTGCACATTTTTGCCTTTTCATTTTTCAGGGAACAATCTTGATTCTAAGGTGTTTGTATACTTACACAAGAAGCAACAAAGTCAAAATTATGTGTCCATCTGTAATGGAAAACCAAGCAGCTGGCAGCTTTTATAGATTTGGTGATGAACTTGAGGTTTAAACAGGACTGCCAAGTGTTTTGGATAACAATCCAAAGAAAAACAGCATTCTGATGGACCTTGGCTGTGCTGTGCATTCGTGTAGTTTGCTTTTCAAATCGGAGATTAATATTTCATGGGGATAACATTCATCTTTGCCGCGTCTCTGCCAAGTTTCTTGGCACTCATGAAAGCAAAAACTAGAGACTAAGTGAGAGTGAGAGAAAGAGAGCAGCACGGCTGTGAAAGTGGGAAATGGTTTTGCTTAAATGTGCATCACCAGTTGGTCTACTCTCTGTCTTTCTATCTTCTCATAAAAATTTATGAAAAGGTTTTGTAATTTTTTATCTCTGGTCCCTTCCTTGTTTTAAATCGAATTCTTACACAACTCAATCCAACTCACTTCAACAACTGCAAGAGCATTTTGTCCAACAATAAACCCCAGTGAGACTTTGGGTCATTTTCCATCCACATTTTCACATGACAAGAAACCTACGGTCTTTGATTTTGTGCAAGATGACCTGTCACTACAAGTACAGTTCTGCCTCTCTAGTTAATTAAATTGTCTTTGGCTCATGGGGGATGAATAAACTCCCAGGGCGCTGCACACCATCCTTTGTCAGTGCCCAGGGTCACCACATCAGTCTGCTCCATCAGAACTCGGTATGGTGGTACAGCTCAAAACACTTCCTCTACATTTGACATTTGTACTTGGCTGGATGTTTATTTGCTAAAGGAAATGGTAAGGGTAGATGACAGAGCGATAAAAACCAGAACAGAAACTACAGACTGCTGACAAATTATAAACAGAAATCTGTAATATCTCCCCCATCTGTGCTCTACTCAGGAGACCTCTGAGTTCAAGTGTTCAAGTATTTTCAACTTGCAAAAGCAGTCACGCCATTAAGATCAAGTGTAGACTACAGCCGATCAATTAGCTGAGGATTTTCTGCTTTTCTTTGTCTGAGTAACTGAAAATATTTGGGTTTTGTATGGTTAGTCAGACAAAACATACTCTGAAGAGGCACCATGGGCTTAAAGAGGCTGTTACTACTTGCTATCATTTCCACATTAAATGGAAAATCGATCAATCGGCATGTGTTTCAAGAAAAAACAAACACTTTAAAGGCAACACAGTGCAGCTGACCAGCCATTAAATCACACTTAATACCATATATGTTCAAAAAAGAAAGAAGAATTTGAACACGTGAATGACAGCTGTCAAGGCATAAAACCAATAATCTGTTGATCTTTACAAATCAAAACTCAATAGTTTAATGATGGCATAACTGTCAGTGCAAAATAGCAAAGTCAAAAAAATCAAACTGAAACGTGACCTTAAAATCGAAAGTCATGTCGAATTGTGGATTTGGAGAATTGTGACACCCCTAGTTGTTACAGACATTTTCTATTTTTTGACATTTAATGAACCAAACATGTCTTATGAATAATGTCTCAATATTTTTTAGGCTATTTTGCAATATATCTTGATATGCACAATTTCTTGAAAATAATATAATAGTGTAAACACAAGGGACAAAATCAAACATTATGATATTTTTGACCAATACCTTGATTTTGATATTTATTGATATTGCGATATTCTTGCAGGGGTGACTCTTGGTGCTTTCACAAAATATTAACACAATGAGATTTTTGATAAATAATCATCAGTAATGGATATAATGACTAACTGGGTAAAGGCAAATAGCAGAACAGCTAGAACAGCCTGGTACTACTTTGCTGTAATGCAGCCTTTAAACCCAGGAACGCGTGCAGCAATGTCTTCTTGTGTACTTTTATGGCACAGCCAAGACACGTTATTCAGACAATTCAGTCTGATACCTTTAATGTGACTCCACACTGATGGAAAAGACTGTTTTTCATCAGTTTTATGCAACTTCCATATTAGTTTTCATCCACTAATTTCCAAGTTAAGTCCCCCCCAAGTCCAGACAAGAATATCCAAAGTAACTTGGACTCCTGCGGTTCGGCCAATGACAGAGAAGTCAAAAGGACGTTTCCTTTACAACAGGGCAGCAACCACAGGCTCCGAGGCTCTCTGCTGTCCGATATGATTCAGAGTGAAAACTCCCCGGTGAGGCCAAGCTTTTCATTAGCATGGAGCGAAGTGTGGGAGGGCGGCTCGAAGTGCTCCCTGCCCACTCAGCTGTAGTGTGGGCCACAAACTGAACCGGCAGAAAAACATTATGCAACCACCATGCCATTGTGTACAGCGGAAGGGTAACCACAGCAACAGGATTCAGAGACTGAGCAGAGGAACCGACACTGGTTGGAGGAAGGAAGAGTGTGGTAGATAATCCTGGGTGGTGTGAACTGTGGGTGTGTATGTGAGTGATTGTGCACAGATATGGATTTTGCCAGGATGTCCTGGTGGAGTTTTTGTTGTTTGTTGTCATAGCTGCGGACACTACAGATTTCTTGTTGGATGAACTATCTTTGAGGACCTCAGCTCCTCTTGAACAACCATATGTTTCCACAGTATTAAAAATTAGAAGCGATGATAGGAAACACACGAGCAACATCACAGAAGCAAAGTAACCAATCATATGGCAGTCCTTTAGGAATGGACATAGCAGGGTTAGCATTGACAGAAAATGTATCTCTAACTATTTTGATGGTCCATTAAATTGTAATTTTGATAAATAAACTGAATGTCTTTGGACTGTGGAGTGTTAGTCGGGCAAAACAAGCAATGTGAAGATGCCACCTTGGGCTCTGAATAATTGTCGTGGATATTTGTCACTATTTTCTGACATTTTATGTAATGAAAATAATAGCAACTTAAAAGGTAAATAAAGGAGTCATCACTGGTAAAAACATAAAGATATAAAAGGTGGCGCTGTGGCTTTACTTTTTGGTTACACTGACAGAATAAAGCGTGCTCAAGCACAACTATCAAAGAATAACATTTTTTTTAAAAAGACATCATACATGTAAAAGATATGATGTCAGTACATACACAAACTGAAGGCTTCAATCTAATGAGAGAAGATTTCTTAAGATTTATAATATAAATAAATCTTTACATTTCTGAGTCATTAATTTGAAATCTTGCTGTCAAGGCCGCGACCCTCTATCACCTGAGATCTCTCTACAGGTGCGTGGACTGTTTTACAGTCTAGCAGCTAAATGTCGACTCAGGAGGGAGGAGTCACAGTTGCAGCTTCAAAACTATACGCAACATCGCTGACAGACAGATTACTGACAGAAAGCTAAATGAGCGGCAGGCAGTGTTTGCCCTTGTCTAGTAGCCACAGTGAAAAGCCATTCAACTTGTCAGAGGAATGTCATTCACCTCCCCCAGCTCGGAGGTTTTAAGGCAGCGCCAACAATGGATACATTGTGCTTAGAGGTAAAGAGAGGGGAAAGGTTTCCTTTACCATCTTCAGAGTTGCTATGATCTACAGCCACCATGTTCCCTTAACATTTTCACTGCCAAGAGCTCCTCAACAGGAACCCACAGTGTTTATATCACTCATTACAGACACACAGGTGTGGATTTAAGACAGACATTCTTCCCTTGAATTATCTGTCTGCTAGTTTCAAAAAGACTGATATGGACAAATGTAATGAACAATGGTCATAACTGAGGCACCTTCTCTAAGAGAATCAACTTATCATGCATAAATAATTAGGAAGGCCTGATAAAAAAAAATCATTAAATGTGAAACAATGGAATGAGTTCATGAACTGTAAATCTCTCAATTATCTTTCATGTCGATTCAAAGGCTTATAACAGTTTATAATCTATGCAAATAATCAGTAAATCTAACAATTTCCATGCCAAAAAATAATCATTAATTTGTAAATGACCAGAATTAACTGCTAACTATCTGTAATCTATATTCTTGGCTGGCTGAAAAAGCTGCAGTGAACACTAAATCTTCATTGAAGTCCATGTAAATATTCTTGTAGGATTAACTGAATCCTTTTAGACAGAGTGAGGCACACGTCACTGCAGATTTCACACACTGCTGATAATGAAGTCACAGAGTAAAATCATTTCGTCGCCCTCTCTCATATCTGGGCAACACTGGCCGGCCAGGTCAGTATTAGCCTTATCTCGCCTGGGTATTGATTGACAAAACTAGTATCCATGCTATGTTTTCTGTACTAATAGCAAAAGTATACTTGTTAATCTTTTAAGGAGTCTTTAAGAAACTTGAAAATGCTCTTCTTCTTCTCAACTGTTTTGCTGATTTGCACTGAGCACAAAGTACAGTTGAGGCTGATGGGAATGTCATTGGTTTTGCAGGCATTTGTCGATAAATCAATCAATCAAAGTGGTGGACAAGTTTAGGCATGCGCAGTATGGACTGTTTTCAGCTGATACGATAACTAATAATTACCTGCATTTCATGGCTGATATGATAAGATAACAGATACTTTCCAAAGAGTCCATATAACCTGTAGTTTAAGAAAGGCTAAGATGTACAGTAATGAATAATGGTCTATCGGCTGATATCGGCTCTGATATTTATTGCGCACCCTTACAACAAATCAAAGGAGCATCAAGGTTATTCAAGGTCAGAGGGATTTATCCCCTGGCGACCATTCTGCTAATGTTTGTTAAAAAACATGAATGGCTAATGCATCCAATAGTTGTTGAGATATTTCAACGTCCAAGGTGGTGAACGAACCGACTGACACTGCTGCTAATGTGGCTAAAAATCTAAAACTAAGACATAAGTAGTCTAAACAAGACAATACATTCTACCAGACATTTAATGGCAACTTTCGATACTTGACAAGACACAGGTTGGTCAGTACCATAAAACTGAGTTACAATACCTCACCTCTATTCTAATATTTAAACCAATTCTGCTAATAATATTAAGCACACATCTTGAATCTTCTGAACTGCATGCTACTAAAACAACAACAACAACAACAACTCTTTCAAGTTTGCATTGAACCTGATATTTCGTCATATTGGTTAAGCACTCCTCAAGCAGTTAGCCCTCAGAACAGGGAAAAACTTTGGCATACCTGTCCTCTGTGGATAGATACTAATGTGCTCACTTAGCTTAACAGGACTAAAAAAGACTGAGACAAACACAGAAACCAACTTGATATCAGGCTGCGCATACAAATTGAGAGAAGTGCAAGACCGTTGTTCTGACAACCAAGGAATCAGTGGCAGGAGGTGAGGAGGGGGGCTGCTGGTGCTTCAGCCGGTCCGTCTATCGTCTCCTGCTTTATTTTGCGCTTGCTCTTTAAAACAGGGCCCCTATATGTCTGGTGAAACTGACATTCAGCAGGTTTCGAAGTGGTTAACTCTGTCATGACTCAGGGAAAGTCAGCAGGCACGCAGACTGGTTTTGTAGGTTTCGCAAAGACGCTATGTGCTGATGGGACCGTGTTGTTATGAGACAAGTCTGTAGAAGAATTCAAGAAATCAAAAATGAAGAATTCAAATGCTAAATGATGACTGAACTAATGACTGTGAGGTTAACTGAGTTGAATGCACTCACCTCCACTCTGACCTTGGGGGCATTAATTAAAACTGAGCAGAGTTTTGAAAGCCCCTGCCCTTTCTTTTGATGATCTCAAAGCAGAAACACATCGCAGACAACACAAAAGGCTGATCTTCAAGGAAAGCACCCTCTAGGAAACCAAACATAACAGACTGTGCGAGTGTGAATATTACCACGGCAACTCAAAACGACAACAATGACCTAGAAACAAGCAACAGAAAATGTTTTGGCATGAAACTGTGTGAGGACTAACAGGACCGGAAAAAAATGTTCAGAAATTTAAGGAAGGAAAATATAATTTGGTGTTATGGAAATTTAGGCATCAAGTCTGTAAAGTGAGTCTATAAAGAGTGTGACAAGATAAAACTTTTCAACAGCTTAGCCGTCACTCAACTGTACATGATCAGCAGTGTCTCACCTGAAAAATCTTAACACAAGTGCAAGCTGCTGTCTCAGCATCGCAGCTAGGGAAGCTATAGCCTGAAGCAACAGCTGACCCCTACCGTTTGGGAACACTTTCACTCAAAGCAACCAAGGCTGACCAGTTTGATGAAGCTCTAGCTGAACACGTCCATATGCATAGGCATGTTTATGATACCTAAACCTCTCCAAACACTTATTTGAGCAAGGTCTGGCTGGCTAATACAAAACATGTTAAAACTGATGGGGATAGAAACTTCCCTTGATAATAAAATTAGAAACTTTTAATAAAGTCTAGTAGGGAGTTATGTAACAAGGTTGGCTGATCATACCCAGTCACACAATAACACAAACAAACTAATCGATCAAGGTAGCAGTAAACCAGTAACTCCTGTGTTCTGAGAGATAAAATTACTGATTTCGCCACTGGAGTCTGGTTTAGTGAGGGAGAATAATATTTTCCTTATGCAACAGCAGTTTCTAATTAATAAAGGCTGTCTGAAACCAAGGTAAAGTGATGAAAACTTTCTAAATATAGTGTAAACTTAAACTGATATTGATTTTTTGAGGTGGACCTTTTTTTGAGTAGCTAAAACATTGAGTACATTGAGAGATTTGCAGATTTTTACTGCAAACAAAACTGGAAATTTATACCAAAAACAGACGAGGCATACCACAAAGTAAATTTATCACCTGAATGAGCAGTGAGTCTCTCTGACAAACAACTCAGCACCTAACTGCAACAGTACTATGTGCAAAGGTTGAGCATAGCTGTTAAAATTATAATTATAATCCTGATTTGAATGTGGCTTTTCTGAGGCTTGGCTAAAACCTGACAGTGCAGACGCTATTGTTTAAATGAGCACATAATTAGAAAGTCAGGCTTTTTCCCAGCTGCTGTCATTCAGTCTGCAGTACTCCAGCCAGGCAAGCTTGAGCCAGGCTCAGGCTTTAGTTAATATATCGATGTTTACAATAGTCATACTTTGAGCCCTCAGTATATTTTTAAACAATGATCTTTAATCCCTCTGGCAGCTCATGATGTTTTGATAGTGCTTCAGATTATCCTGGGTGCAAATAACCCAACGTGAAAGAACATTTCATCCATCAGAGCGTGCAGAGGCAGCATGCAGGCTTTTTTAAAAGTGTTAAAATGAAGACATATTCTTAAAAAAAATGTGGACAAAATCTCTAACAAAGGAATAGTCAGTGTGTCAAAATTAGTGCACTTTAAAGTTGCATGTGTAGAAAATGTGTGGGCGTTCTTTCCTCGTTCACACCATTGTTAGTAATCAAACAAAGACACGGCAAACAAAACATGACGTAGGACAGCAGAAAGATGTGTTATAGTATATTCAGCTGTTACTACGGAAGCAGCATATGTCTTGACTACCTGCATGTACTCACTGACAAGTGAATCTGCTTACAGGCCTGACACTGGTGACAGACGACCACCACTTTGACATTTTGTCTTCAACATCCCATAACAAACCCACATGGATTTTCTTAAGTATACAGACAAGCACACAGCCACCATCCTACACACACAGCTCTGGTCCTCTACAAGCTGCCATCATTATTTTTATAGATTTTTCTGATGACATGTGTTGTTTGTATGCTCAGCTACAGTGGCTCTCACTGCTCATGCTAGCTTTTTAAGTTTATTCAACACAAATAAGCGGATGCTGCTTTCTAGAAACACAAAAAGCATATTGTTCTATGCATTACAGCATTTTTCAGAGGTGGGTGAATGATTGATTAAGCTACCAATCAAGAACAGAAGACAGCAAAGTACCCAATGTATTAGTTTATAATTTAATTGGTCATTACTTTTAGTTATGAAATCAGGCTTAATAGTGCACTGAAACTGCTTAATTGCAAATAAATATAGTCTGCCATCGAGTGCTGCATCTTCCCAGGGAAATGTCTTCGACTTATGTGGGTGAGCATGTGTGATAAGAGAATAGATATTCCAAAAAACAGCACATCAAAAGGAGTGTTACATAACAAACATACATCTTTTGAGTGTAATTTTGTTTTCTTATTGTTTCTGTTGTATGTTGTGGTGTGTCTTGTTCTGTTAAGTGTAATTTGATGTCTATGAGAGGCCGAAGATGATTTTCCACCACGGTGGACAATAAAGTTGATCTAATCTAATCTAATATGAAATGTTACAGGAGAAATATGTAAGAGCTGAGCGTTAAAAAATGAGTACTGCAGTCTCATGAGAAGAGACTCTAAGCTGCAGGCTGCAATGATATCGAACAGGTGTGCAAGACGAGTGCAAAATTATATTTTCACGATGACAGGCGACAAGGAGTCCTTCACTGTAAGTCGATTAGCTGTTTCTAACTGTCAGTTGTCTGTCAGTGTAAAGTTAAGTCTATTATCCTGCAAACAAAAGCCCACTGCTGCAAAAACACACACTCTGGAGTTGGAGTTTAGTGACTGGCTGCCAGACTCCATTAAGATATTACTCAATTTAACCCTTATAAACATCTACTCATTCTGAAAGATCATTAATGATTTCTTATGACTCATAAACAGACACTTACTCATTCGGTGAACCTTCAGAATTAATTTTAGCACAAGTTAACGTGAAATGGACAAACAAAAACAGACGTTCTGCACTGGAATGGAAATTTCAAAGGAGAACATGCTGGTTACTGCATGCATTAAGTACAGTTTACTTACTTACAGTCATCAGATTCATTATTGTTAATTGCATGGGAAAGGATCTTGTGACGGAGCATTAGTAAGAGTGCAAACGTAACACAAGGAGGATGAAAGACAGAAAAGGGGAAAGTTGTCTTTCCCTGATGATTATAGCCCCTCAGTTTCCACGCTTGACTGCCTGCAGATCTCTCCTAATTGACCACAAAGGGTTGCAACTCCCCCCACTATCCCCAATACACACACACACACACACACACACACACACAGAGCATGACACCCCTGCCATTCACCCGCTAACACAGTTGGCAGCGATCCAATTATCCTCCATTGACTGTAGAGATTAATTGAAAATAATTCATTATGTTCCTCGAGGACATTCCAAATGAGTCAGATTTCAATTTGACTCGTAGGCTGACCGCATTTTGAAGACGTCTGACTGGAGCGATCACAAGGCTTAAGCCACCCAGGCAAAGATGGACAGGCTGGCCTTCAAGACGTAGACAGAGAGCGGAAAAAAACCCAAGAAAATCTGACTTCAAATCTGAACCCTGCAGGAATACTGTATGCCAATAAATCTACAAAACCTCCACTCATTTTCAAGTACACATACTGTTCTTATCTTTTCTTTTTCTGGCACTTCTCTCTTACATGATGATCTCGAAGTCACAGGAATATCATCATGCCTCTCTGACACATACACTCCTTACTACTGCTAGATAATGTTGGCAATACAGACTGAAGCCTAGTGTGCTTTTGCACTCGGTGTACTCAGTGTTGTAAATAAGAGTCAGCTAAATGACTAAAATGTAAATACACGAAGGCAGCAACCAAACAAACGCCTTGTTATCAATGACATCCTTCAATATGATCAATTCTCAGTTTGACCTCTTGCCTGTGCACAGCATTGCTTGGCTGTTCCTGCACTGGATCTTCCAGAGATCTTGTGTCAATCAGCTGTCTGGCTGTTCAGTAATGTGTAATATAGTAGAGCTACAATGATTAGACAATAAATTGGATTACTTGATTTAATTGGGAGAAAATTAGTTGCCAACTATTTTGATAATCGAATCGTTTCAGGCATCTTTTTTCAAGCAAAAATGTCAAACATTTACTGTTTCAATCTTGTTAAATGTAAAGATTTGATTTTTGAAAGACAAGATTTTTTGGTCATTTATAATAGTAAATGCCTTAGACTTAATATGCAAGCTATGTCAACTATTAAATTAATCATCTGTTAAACTAATTTGATAATCAATTAATCATTTTGAGTCATTTTTTATAACAAAAAACATCCAATTCTCTGATTTCAGCTTCCTCAGTGTGAATATTTCCTGGTTTTTTTCAGTCCTCTATGACAGTAAACTGTTTTTCTTTGGGTTATGGACAAAATAAGACATTTGAGGACATCACCCTGGGCTTTGTGAAACAGTGATCGATATTTTTCACCATCTTATGGCCCAAACAACTAATTGAGCAATCAAGAAAATGACGGTCAACCCTCAAATTCCAGCTGTTTAATTCAACTGAAATGGGAACTACTGTGACATAATTCAGTCACATTGTGTCAACGCTGCATTTCCCCTTTTTCCAATGCCAATCATGATAAAGCTACCTCAAATCAAATCTGTTATAAAAATGAGTTAATATGAGACTTTATTAATAAAAGACAGAATAACCTGAAACTAATGTACCCAAAGCCAAATCCTACAGCTCAAAAATGAAAACACTGCATTTATGCGACAGCACTGCCGCTCCCTGAGGTTGGGGGGGGGGGGGGGTTAGGGTGGGTGAATGAGTGGCAGGCCTCATCAAGGACACTCCTGCTACCCAGACTGCCCCTCCACCCAATAACCCAGGGTAGGGGGTAAATCTAGGTCAGTAGCTGGGGCACAGATTGCATAGAGTGTATGCATGGCATTAGCCGGTGTTGGCGTGTTTGAAAAAAGGATGTCACAGTTTGCTGTAGTGAATATTCAGTAGATTTACCTTTAATGGTCTGCATAAAGACTTGCAGTTTCTTGAGGGGGAAAAGAAATTCTAAATGATATCAACATTTAATACAGGAGCCCATGCGGATGTCTTGCATATAATCCTATTTTGTATTCATAGAAATTTGTCTTTGGGGTGATTTCTGCAGAGGAATAACCCAAATGCAGTCCCAGTTTAATGCTTTTTTTAAAATGTTCATTTGCATTGCAAAATCTCTACTGAAATACCCCGACCCCTCCTCCTCCTCTATGAACGGCAACCACACACTCAGACACACGCACATACACACCATAGACACAAATGGGGTCCAACTGGTAGAGAGCCACACAGCGATCACATTAATGCAGACTAATGACAGAGGCAGAGCACTGCAAAATATGCAAAGTGTAAAACTGCCCAGTGGACCAGATGAAAGGCACACGCAAAACGTCCTCCACAGTCTCTCCAAGTCTGCCAGAAAGTGGCTGAGTCAGTGGGTTGCCAAAAACTGACAACATGGAAACTGAAGAAAAAAAAAATCTTGAACTTAACCCACATGACCCCAACAGTAATTTAGCTCAGCTGTTTTCTTTGAGCAGATTTGGATGCTGGTCTATTTTGCTGAAGAAGAACCCAGCTGAGGTAACCCTTAATTATTACATGCTATGGTCAGAACAATATGAGGGTTTGTTGATATTCTCGACCAACACCGGCCTTGTAAGAAAGATCAGATATCTGCCAGTCACTGTCATCTACCGCAGACATGATGCGGGTTCTCCTCTGTTATCAACAATGGAAAAATACTCTTGAATGTAAATGGCTGCACAGTGTCCCAGATTTACCCCTAAACAACAAGAGAAAGTCACCTGAGAGTATCTTGGCCACATCAGAATCTAATTAGCATGGGTTTCAGTTTGGAGCTTTTCTGTCAAATTATGGTTTAAAAGATGTTTCAAAAGCACTCATGTAGAGATGCACAGATCCACTTTTTCAGTTCCCTTTTCGATTCTAGTACCTGAATTTGGATATTTTATTTAATATTTTATTTTCAAGTTGGAACCTGTGACGCATTTCTTTTGTATTATTATGCTAATACAGAGAAGACATGAAAAGAGCTATTCATCTCTCAATTCATGCTGACGGAAAACACGTGGGATAGTGGAATTTAGATCGAAATGAGGATCAATGACAAATGTAGTCAGATACTGATATTGGATCTGTCCTATCTCTACACTCATGTCAATAAAATTCTGAGGGAAACACTTAATACTTGTCTTCTTTAGAATGAAATTGGTTATATATTGCTATATTAGGGATGCAACTAATGATTTGTTTCGTTGTCAGTTAATTTTTTTGAGTATATTCTCAAAAAATTGCAATACGCCACCACTGTGAAACCCTAAAGTCGTTATGAAACAAAAATGACAGCTACGGGTTTCTGCACATTGACATATTTTCAGTAAAATCAGGCAGTTCAGCTACAGACGGTGGTTCATTAATTCGGCTGACTCTTCCCGGACTGGGAGCTCACAGTGAACATGGCAAGACCAGGACCAAACACATCCTCTAAGACTGACGGATGTTTGACGACAGGGTATACAGTACAGCGGTGGTTAGGATCCTGGCACCTTGGAGCTTAGTCAGCTAACTCTGTGTTAATAGCACAGCTAACCAGGCTAATGGCAATTAGCAGTTAGTTATTTTAGCAACAAGTAAAGCTATCAGGATCTCAGGAAAGCATCAGGAAACTCAATAAATGACCTTGGTACTATATTCCCTGTCGGTCTTGGAGGTTGTGTTCAGTCCCAGTCCGGCCATGTTCGCTGGGAAGCTGCTGAGTCCAGTTCTGTTGCCCACTGACAGCAGTTGAAGCTCAGCAGCCAGAGGAAATCAGAGAGAAAACCACGAAGAATTTTCTCCATAAAATATGATCCCATTTCAATAGATTCATTCCATTGTATGTGCTTTTTGTGCAGTCAATGCATTAATCAATGAGGCTTGACCCCCATGGTGTGCTCCATGTAACTAATGTTAGCTAGCTGCTGAAGCAAACCTCTGTGAAATGCCTTGCATATTATCTGCTATCTGATTGATTGACAGGTGGATGTCATGATATGATTGGCTGAAAACTGGTTAGTGCTAGTTTAAGTACGATCACATCAATTTTTCTTTTTCTTTTTTTTATAGGAGGAAAAAAACAAACAGATGTTAATTTTGATTTAAAAATACAAAGCAATGGATTCATATACACATACACACATACACAGCTACATAGTTTAAAAAAGTGCACTGGGAATGTGGTCTTAAAGGGTTAAAGGGGCATTTTTCATTTCATCTCGACTTTAAACCCTTAAACACTTCAACGATGCTTCTGTCGTCACTTAACCATCATTTTGAGGAGGTATCAAATAGGAGATCCTTTGAGATACCAGTAGCTGTTATGTCTTCAGTAATTCCCTGCTGCTCTCAGGCATAGAGTGAGAATTTTCTGCCAATCTGTGAGGCAATTACAGAGATCAACTGAGCACAGATGTGGCCAGTGCTTGACTTATTAGAGAGCGGGTTTGGGGGAGACCAGCAGCAGTAGTGGCAAATTCTATCAGGAGCTCTTTAAAACTCAGCCAGGGTGCAGGCTAACTGGCCATTTTTTTGGACACAGTTCAAAAGGGGGAATTTGAGGACTTGATGCGTTTGCCTTGGATTATCACGCTTTCCTCTGTGCAGCTCTGCCGGTAACAACTTGATGCATCACATAGATGCTTGACAGCTAATCCACTGTGGGTCCAGCAACTCTCTGAATGACAGGTCGTTTTGCGCTTCTAATAATTCCAGTTTTGCCCTCTGCACCTCTGTAGGGTGAGTAAAAATCTGGATAGTTATCCTGCGTATACACACACCACACTGACAAGGCTGAAAAAGACTGGTCCAGGGCATAAGGCGGTTAAATCACGTCTGATGAATAAATCATTCTAGATCATGAAGTCTTGAAAGGCTTTAGCAGGAGATTCCAGTGGCTAGAGACACACTTTTGAGACAGGATCAAGAGGAGTGCTACACATCTTCTCTGGCTTTATTTACTGAATTCTGCAGCTGCATTTACTTCTTTCACTCCTCTCCTTCTCATTATGGTGCCTGCATGCTCACTGTGCCTAGATACTAATGAAGGTTAGACGCTTGGCTTCACCAGCCTTCGGGTCTTGCCATGCAAGCTCACCAAAGCAGGCAGTGTCAGTGTCAGTGAAAGGATAAAGTCCCTGCTTGGGTGATTTCCTATTTTCCCATTTTGCCAAACCGAACGGGCCTCATTCCAATTCCAGCCAGAGTCGAGCCGAGAGTACAGTCAGATCAAAAGCCTCTCTGTCTTTAAGCGTGCAAGGCATTACAGTGCAGGTCATGCTGCTGTAATCAAGTCGATGAATAGACAGGCTCACCAGTTTTAATCACTAGTTAACTCTGGCTTATCCAAAGTCTATCCACTTCAAAACATGTGAAAACATACTTAACAAAATGTTTGTAAACTCGGCATGATATTTACAGTCACTGGGCCTGATATGAGAACATTTTTGTAATTTTTTATCCTAAGCATCTCTGGTTTTGCATAGGCATACCTACTGCCACAGTGCTCAGGTCCGGCTCTGATGGTGGTGCCACAAAATAATGTTGAGGGGGAACTTGTTTTGATGGAACACTTGCACAGCTGCTAGCTTATTTACGTTCATACCATTCGCATCCCAGGCACTAATTTGCCATCCTTAGCATCTGGGTTGCAGCTCAGAGGTTGTTGTTGTTTCCAAGGAAATTTGAAAATGTAGATAGTGGACACCACAACACTGAGTGAAACCAAGCAACCAGTGGCGGGCTTGTATCATTCTGGTGAGTTGGACTAAAACATCTCTTACTCTTTTTTTCTGTGAGCCCTGCAGGTACGAGTGCTGCAAGTCAGATTCAACAAACTATCTTAACTGCACAAAATTCTCTTAGGACTGGAGGCACCATATTACAGTGTGTAGCTCACGCCACCAGGGGTCAGTGTCTCTACTGGTGGACAAGGCAGTGCAGCTCAGCCAAGAAATATGGTGTCCCGGAGATGACATTACAGGATTAACTAGTGAAAAACAAAAAAACATCTTCCCTGGTACTATTTGGGGTTCAGTCCCAATGATAAAGTTTAAGCCAGCAAAGTCAGGCAAAGTCATGTTCTATGGCATTCATTCTCTGTATTTATGTTTTACAAGGTGTTTAACCTGAGCCAGGCCATACAGCAATGACAGCAATCATATCACATGCATACACTGTTGGTATCGGATAAGTAATCGGTATCGGAATCAGTATCAGGAATTTAAAAAATGGTATATCTCTACCTAGAGCCGAGTCTAAAAAAAAGGAGAAAATTCTAAGTACGAGAAAATTAAATCACACGTACATCCCATTTACGAAAAATGTGTTTGCATGAATAGTTCTTGCCTGAGGCAGCTGTAGACAAAGGGCATGCCTTTTTTTAGACAATGCAAAACAAGTCTCCCACAGACAAATTATTCATGTCTGTTCATGAAAAGATATTATCAGACTGACTTGTATAGATAGAGTTTTGCAGACTAACCAGACTATCATAAAGTAGGCCAAATTTCTCTTTCCATATTATGCAGTAGCCTTGAGCTCCCTGGTTGTTCTGTCTCATAAGGAAAGGAAATCCTTCCAAAAACAGAATTGTGCAACACTATATCTGAGCTTTTCTCCATATGGGCACACTAGAAATACTAGCTTCCATGGATGCCTTAATGACAGACTGCAATGTTTTGAGGGGTAGATGGGGGGTGGGGGGCAAGTAGAGCAAACATTTAACATATTTCAACACCGCAAATATTGAAGAATTCCTTATTACCACACTATCAATGTAGACAACCCAATTTAAAATCCTTACTCTCCTACACAAACTACAATAGAGAATGGATCCGGGTGTTGAAGCAACAACCAAATGAGACTATCACACTCACACACAGCCGTCTCTTTACCTCCAGCCAGAAATTCAATCCCATTACACAAAGCTCCCCAATCGTCTCTATTACCAAAGTAGCATAGTGAAGCAGCTAGAGCAACTTCAGCACTCCCCCACAGTGCGGGAAGGTGAGCGCTAAAAGGAGAAGCAGTGTTACCAGACAGGCCCCGGAGAGCAGAAAACAATTGGTTGATTATTACCAACACTGAGTACATGTGTCACTTTGATAACCAGAAACGCACAGAGATCCATTTCCATGTTTCTGACAGCCATCTGAGAAGGCGTCTGCGATCCACTGCAGGGATAAATCCACCACTGCTTGCATTATTTCTACCTTTACTATTATGTAACGTAGTTTTTGATCTATGCAGCAGTAAAGTAAGCTGTGGGTCACACTGTGGTTCACTATGGTCACTCTTCCGCCTAAATGTGACCACCCTGCTCTGTCATTTAAACAACTTCCCAGGCAAAAAACAACCACAAGAGCCAAAACAGCTGTCTTGTCAAACTGTCTCATCTCCATTCAACCTCTTTATCCCCACTGTCAAGCATTCACCTTTGACCAAATGCAGTCTGAATGAAATGAAACCAGGTTGTGCCACAAATGTAAATCCTCTCCCTGTAAAGATGCCAGCCCCCCTCTGTAATAAATCTCCAGCAAGAGGCAGCTACTGTATCAGACGCTAACCTCTTCATCACTGACAACGATGCATTATGGACTGCATTAATCAGAGCCTATCAGACACACTCACAGTGGGGGGATGCATGTCCTGCAGACTACTCACAGACAGGGTGTGTGTGCGTGCATGCTTTAGTGCATGCGTTTATGGACGAAACCCATCTGTATGCAGAGTTGTGAGTACAGCTCATTGGAAAGATGGGTTAAAATGCTGTACCTGAATATGAAGATCATCCATATTTAGAAATAAATATAAAGCATGTTCTAGGGATGTAATTTTATAATTTATTGTATAAAAGAACTGCTCCTGACTACTACTTTGTTTATGTGCATACATAATTCAAACTAGAATTGCATCAAGTAGTTGATTAATTGATTAGTTATCAACTATTAAATTAATCAACAACTGTTTTGATAATTAATTAGTTGTTTTGAGACATTTTTTTAAGAAGAAATGTCCAAATTCTCTGATTTTAGTTTCTCAAATGTGAACATTTTCTGGTTTGTTTGGCCCTTTTTTGACCATAAACCGAAAATCTTTGGGTTAAGAACAAAACAATAGATTTGTGGACGTCACTTTGGGCTTTGAGAAACAGCGATCAACATTTTTTCACCATTTTCTGACATTTTATGGACCAAACAATCACAATCAAGAAAATGATTGACAGATTACTCAATAATAATTAAAGTAATCGTTGGTTGCAGCCCTTATTCAAACATTCACTGTTTGGCAAGAAAATTCATACCAGTTTTTTTGCTCATGCTTAAGTCACAACTTGCTACCTTTATTTTATTTTATTTGAGTTTTTGGTATCATTACATCAAAAGCTACATTGACACATATCACGATACAGGGTTACGATCTATACGTTGATATATTGTGATATGTGTAAAGAAAGCAATGGTTTAATCAATTTTTAGGGAAAAGTATACTAGACACAACACCTTATGCATAAAATCTGTTACAAAAGTTTACTTGCTCATGCAACTTCATGCAGTGAAGATAGATAACACTGCTACACACAACACAAAATGAACTACTGTCGTGAATTTTTGCATGCATCAAGATATCACGTTACAATGTTTCTGATAATTGACACGGTAGATAATTGACACAGTAGCACAAAACATAATATCACCATGTTCAAGTGTATGGGTGTTTTCTTACACCCCTCTTTCCCACCCTCTGTCTCTCAACTCTGCCATGAAAAGGGGAAGTTCATACGCATCAGAAATAAAGTGAAACTCACCTCCCCAGCTCGTCTCCAATTTCATAAAATTCCTCAACATTTTCCTGGTTGAAAACAGTCATGTTGTCCAGGCACTTCCTCCCTTTACCCCCGACCACAGGCATGTCCTCCGAAACGGCTGCGCACCGGGGCGGCTCTTCACAGCGGCACCATCCCTACCAGCAGCCTCCGGTCTGGGCAGGGTTACAGCCAACAATCCTCCTCATGGCAGAGCTTCCACACCAAGTCATCAGCAGGGGAGGGGAGGGGAGGGGGGATAATAAAAAAAATAAAACCATTAGACCTCGACTATGAAACCTGACTGCAGTTGTTGGGGAAGGAGGGGTGGAAAAGGTGGGCGTTCAGTCAACAAAAGGAGACCAAAGTGAAGTGAGTGAGCAGCAGTGAACCTGCTGCACCTCCAGGGTGACGTCACGACTCCTGGAGCTGATCTTTCCTCCCAGTCCTCCCAGTCTTCCCAGTCCCTTATTATCACATGCTTAAATTATCGGGCGATAACAGCTGCCAGTTTTTTAAGATGATAGTAATATAACCATAAGTATGTCACCACCGGCTGGTTAGGAATGCAAATACCCCCCCCGTGAAAGCTTGGTGTAGCCATGGGAAACACGCTAGCCTCCTCCTCCTCCTCCTGCTCTCAGTCCAGCCAGAAAAATGACTGCTGAGTAGTCATATCCTTAGCCTATCTTTTTTTAAATAATGACCTGACAGGTGTTTAACCCAGTTTAACTATGCAATAAAAAGTCACAACCATAAAACGCTCTTCTAAAAGCCAAACCACTCAGCTTTACCTAAATTAAAACCACGACTCGCCCTGGTTTATTTCTCTGCAGTATGAAATATTCAGAATCGTGAACATTAATGGTAGCTCTCGTATGTTTGCACGAGCGTTACTGGCTATTTCTTGGTCCTAAAACTGAGATAAATTGCATGAATATGCTGTAAAGTATCTTACAGTTTGCCGCTGTGGGTCCCGCTGCCAAATGTAGCCGAGATTTCATGCGTTTTGTGGGAGCCTGTGACCCCGGTTTGGCTCACGGAAGACAAAATGCTGCCTTGAACGGGAGAAATCAACGTTAACAATGTAAGGCAGTCTGGTCCTGGTGCGACGTTCACGGTCTAAGGGAAATGTAGGAATAAACCTTGGAGCGGCACGAGTTGGGTAGAGGACGCGGCTTGGCGGTTCAAGTTGTAACATACACTAAACAACACTAACACCAGCCAGTCACAAATGAGTAATCGTGTCATACCATTTTAAAATGCAAAGAAACCGGGGTTTGTTTACCTCCTGAAATTTTAGAGAAATTGTCTGTTTCAACGAGGAAACCCTAATGACCGTATTTTTACGTGCCTTAAATGCATCATCGGTGAAGGCGCTGCATCGCTCGCAGGAGGGCAGCAAAGCTTTCACTTTTATTATAATCGCAGTTTAGCAGATAAATTGTACTTTTTCGGCCATTGAAATGTTAATTGTAATGCAGTTGTTTGTTTTAATTTGGGGAAAATAACTTCCACAAATCTAAGCTATCAGAATACAAGCCAATTTGTTCACTTTTATGATACATGAAAACGTTAGAACAGTACTGCATGCTACATTAATACTTAAAAATGAGAAATGATTGTCTTAAAACATTTGAGATGATCACAAGACCAGTGTTAGACAACTGGCAATGTAAATAGGTCATTATGTTTACAACTTTTTTATTGTTTTCTTCACCCTTCTGGTCTGAGTGATACACTTAAGGTTGGTCTTTTGTCGAGACTTTGCATGCCTCTCTGTAATTCAATCAGTAAAAAGTAGCCCTAAAGTTTTCTGAAGTAAACTCAGTGAATGCACATCCTTGACTGACTTTCAAGACCCAACAAATCAAATCCCAGTTACCGTTCAGAGGAATCACACAAACTTTTATCAGATATTTATATTGCTTAAATTAGATTTTTATTTTGTATCCATTAGTTGAACATAATTTCTGTTGTGATAATGATTTGATGGTATGATCTATACCTAAAGACATAATAAATAGAGAATAAATATTAAATTAATACATTAATGAAATTAGGCTACAGTATACCTAAATAAATACAAATTATCAGGCAACTTTGTTCCACAATAAAGATACTGTATTTATTGTTGACAATAGGCTTTCTAAGATCAGATTAATGCCCAAGTCAGTTTTAAACTTTTGAACTCAAATGTGTGTTAATGGAAAATGTGCATCCAAATTTTAGTCTCCAAAAAAGACTGAGTACTTCTCCAAATGTTATGCTTTGAGTAAGAAAGTGATTGTGATTTGAAGTTTTGATCATTTTTGTCGATCAGGAATCACAGGTTCTCTGCAACATGATGATGATCCCTGTAGATCTGAGACATCTGCTGAATCTGTAGGGTACAGTGCACGCTGTAGTTTGACCTGACTCTGTTTCATTCAGATCATGTTTTATCCACGTCACATGATGGATGTGGATAGTGCCTGTGCACGTTTTCAGTGTATGTTGTAGATGTCATATTAATTAAAAGAATTTCTATGATTTTAGGCAGCCGTGGTGTAAACAAAATGAAACAAGAAGAAGCTGAATCTGTCACATTTTGCTAACCACATATTAAAGGTCTGGTAAGTGGTTCTTGAGAAAGACGTGATAGTTGAGTCTCATCCCCAAATACCAACACTCTTATCAATCAACGGTCTCACTGATCCAGGTGCAAAATCCAAAGGGTCAGATACTGTACTTTAAGTACACCAAACACTAATGCAATATGAGAGTCACAACATCACATTTCTGAGGCTGCCTCTGAGAAATCTATTCGAAAGTTGTAGAGATGGCATTTATGAGTCTTTCAGGGCTAAACATGGTGACAGTTTACTGGGGAAAAATCATCATCAGAGTGTGAGAATAAACGTTTAATGCAGAAACATCCACCCATTTATCTATCCGCTTACCTCCTTCAGGGCTGCGGGGGACTGGAGCCCATCCCAGCATGCTTTGAGAAAGACGCATGTTACACCCTGGTCGATTTACTGAGAAACAAACTTTACAAATTAGAGCAGGGGGCCCCTGCTGACCTTTCACTCTCTGAGGACCATTATGACTTTGATTTGTATTGTACGTGCTCAGTCAAGGTGAAGTGAAACACACTGTAACCATCATGTGATCTGGTCTGCTCGCCTTCAGATTACACAAAGATGTGAGATCAATGGTGGTCTACTGCTGTAACTTTGACTGTGATTGATCTGTAGTTTTAGTCTATAAAATGTTAGAAAATTGTCCTCTGAGTCCTAAATGATGACCAGTGGAGGAGGAAGTACTCAGATCTTTTGCTTATGCAAAAGCAGCAATGTTGTAATATAAAAAATACTCCATTACTCGTTGGCAAAAAAGTACTGAAAGCATTCAAGGTAAAAAATAGTCGTAATTCAGAAAAATGACACCTTATACTTTACAACCTACCCCACAACAAGGGTGAGTTGAAACACTGGCTGGTTGATAGATGTAACACTGAGATCCAGTTTAACTATACTGAAGAATAAACGATTAACAGCTTTGAACAAAGTGAACAATGTCAAAGTGACTGTATGTATGAAATGTTTTCCTGAATATGCATGTTCACATGAGGGTTAACTCACTGTCACAGCTGAGGCAAATATAGATGGCTGCCCCTGGGGCTGCAGAGTCTGTGGAGACAGAACTGACAACATACACACTCGAACCACACTTGTTTTTGCTTTGAGTTTGCAAAGTGTTGCGCATGATGCAGAAATTCTCATAATTACCCCATCATCACCTCACAATAAGCAGTCATTACATAGCTAACTCTTTTAGCATGAAGGTAGCATGAATGCAAAGCATCAAATTAAACTGGAGAAACTGCTGCTTCAGGTTAAGGCAAACTGTTGTTTGTCCAATGCAATAAATGCTAGGCAAAAATAATTGTAATCATATTTTTAATTTCTTGCTTTCTTCATGTTTTTGGTCGTGAAATCTATAATGTTGCTCACAGAGACATGTCATTTCTCCTGTGTGCTCAAAAAGGGAAATGCATGATATTGTTTGTTCAAACTGACAGTCACCTAGTGTTACAACACTCCCTGGTCTCCCCTGCTGCAGAGGGAAAACAAATACAAGTAATTCTTAAGAAAACTTTCTATAGATAATATCCATTTATTGAATTCATACACCAGTGGTTCACAAACTTTTTCTGGAGGGCTCCCCTTCAGAATAATTTTTAATCAACCATTATTATTGATAAGGGAAGCAAATGATAAAAAAGGATTCAAGTTCAGTTTTAGTGAAATCAAGGTTAACATAACTTTGTTTCACTCTCTCCCCTTTATGCTCTGAGGAGTTAATTTCTCATGTATTTTATTTAGTTTTTATGTGGGAGAGTTTCATAGACCACACAGTATGGTCTAGCAGAACAACAACACCCTTTCCTTTCATTCGGATCTTCTTTATGGTTACAAATGTGCTCTCTTGGCCCTCAGATGTAGGAAAGTCAGAGCTTTCTGGTGATATATGATGCTCACTCTCAGCCACAACGCCCTCTTTGCACCATGATGATCACTACAGTGCAGTCTCATAAATCATATTATATTATATTACTGCACACATTACTGCTTGTGTATGGATTGTAAATAATAAAAGGGACATGTGCTGTTTGTGCCGTAATAAATCCCCACAGTTGTTTTTTAGCTCCAGCACATGAGATTCTTTCAGTGTTGCACAATAAATGGAAACATCAGGCTGGTGTTACGTGGTTTGGCAGGGATATTACTGCTGTGGTGTAAAGGATTATTACACCATCTGCTGGTGATGAGCTGCACGCATAAAACAGCATTTATCTGACAGCAGTCACACCACTATACCCTTTATAAGACAAAGATTCTGCTTCACAAAAAAAACAAAACATCATAGTTACTAAATACAGTATCTCATCTTCTGTCCTTTTTCGACAGGAGATCTTGCGTCATTAAAATCTGCTATTATATAACTTAAATCTAAATATTAAATTCTTCTTCTATTTCTCTCTATATACTGTATGTATAGAACCACAACAGAGCAATAAATTATTTGTTTTCTTGCTGATAAGGTTTGAGAATTATATTCATTATATTCATAACAGAAAAACACCACGTGCAAAAGAATTAAAAAATCTTATTCTGGTACAACTGCACAGACAACACATGTTGATCTTTTAGATCTTTTTATTGCAGTAAAAACATTTTAAAGTACAAAACTGTATAAAAGGCTTATCAAGAAGAGCAGTGATTTAAAAAAATCAATAGATTTAATTTGTCATGTTTGAGGAACACTTATCAAAAATCCCTTTCATTACAGTTTCAGTCTTCAGGGCTAGAGATATAACAACAGTAATACATTGATATGTATATATAATTTATTTTGGACAGTACCACAGAAACAATGGAATTGGACTTAATAGTGGGTTCTGTAGCAGCTGATCTTAATGAAGTTTTTCTGTATTAACACTGAAGACAAAGCTCTGCTGAATGCGATTTGGTTGCTGATTCCTAAACATGCAACTTGTGATTTGTAACATGAGCTCATGTCCTCTTGTTCAGAGTGACGCACGTCACTAATCAAAACAAATAATACATTGTAACCCATACATCAGAATACAAGAGTCCTGAAGAGATATCTGCTATTTGCTGTCACCACCTTTGATCTGTGTTTGAACGGTAGGATGAAATTAGTCACATCTGAAACAAAACCGGACCAGCTACCAGACCATCCCTTAAACCAGTGAAACGGTAGAACAAAACAAGACTTGATAAAGCTTGACAAAAAAAAAACCAAAAACAAATATATATGTATATGCATATTCAAGCTTTGGAATATTTCTATAAAGAACATTTTAAATAGTAAATAACAACTTTGCTGTCAGTGGTGCAAACCGAGTTCTCCATACTGACCTCCAGCATCAGATTCTGTTAGATGACCAACAGTTTTCTTTGCAGTAAACTACAACACACAGCGTCTTAGTTCTAAGGTCAAAACCGACTGGCCCAGACCGTGTTAACAGACTGTGGTAAGATACAAACGCTATATTTACTTTATCAAGTTTTTGGCCTCAAGGCTTTCAATCAGATGTCTTAATGATTTAAAGTCAGCTGTGGATGAAAAACTGAGAGAATAAAACACGTAACTGGATAGCCATGGATGCTTTGACTTGGAAAAGAAAAGTACAGGCAGCTATTAAATATTATTATTGTACAATTATGAAACCAACTCCATTTGGACTATTCTTTGCACCTTCACACACCAGATAATAAATTAAAGACTGGTCCGACGGACTGACACAGGAAGGAGGTTATACTTTAACAACCAACATGACATTTCAAACACTACCTGACCGTATAAAGTCATTATTTCATGGCTTTGTTAGATACTTAATTCAGATTAATCAATTACGGCATTCTAAAGTCTGTTATTTCTGAATAAGAGGCCGCTGCTATGGATGCATTTCTGATCAAAGACTCAGGAGGAGCAATTAAATCATTTTTAAATCAATATTTCACCATTTTAAAATAATATTTGTGTTAAATTATTGTATTATTTATTTAAAGTAAGTAGCTGTGTGATAAAAGCAGGATAATGTACAGTAAGCGGGGTCATTATTTTGCTAAATAAACCCCGACATGGTGGTCCTCTTAATTCAATAAACATTACTAGTTCTTAACCTGGTTGCATAAAATTTAATTGCTAACATTCTTATCTTCTATCAAACATTCTTGTTATCACCGTTTCGGTGTTGCATAATATAGGAATATAATTTTTCTTTAATATTAAGGCAGTTTAGACATATTTTCAGTAAGCTGATATGACATTCAATGAGAAAGAAGATGGAAACAAGCCAGATACGCTGCTTTAAAGTGTTGATTAAAAATACTGCGAACCAACAAGTTGATTGTCAGACATTGTTGCTAAAGCAAATAAGTCCTCAGCATGATGCAATATATCTTATAAACATATTTTTAAATGAGGTACAAATAATTACGATTTATGCTGGGCAAAGCCCTGTTCACACTTGGTACTAAAATGTATCCTGTGTGATCTGATCACAAGTGGTCGGCTCTGGCTGCAGGTGTGAACACACCAAAAACTGCACTCAAGACACTGAACGAGCAAGTAGAGAAGCCAAATGTGTTCCTGAATGGATTTAAGGATCACCCTGTTAACTTTGTAGTGTGTATACAGTACAATAAACCTCCCAAACACAGGTAGACGTGGCTGATTTTCCTACAAAAAAAACAACTTGCACAGCATTTTGAATTCTGTGTTCAACATTAGTTGTCATACAGCTGGAGCAGTAACAAGTGGGGGGTGATATACACACTTGTTACACACATTCTGGTGCACTATTGAACTACAATCCCTTCAAACTGGATCTAGACATGATCTGGCTATTTCCACATAAAAACAGTGTGTTTGAACAGGGCCTCGGCCTCTTAGTCGCTATAATCGGAAAACAACTCAAAATGTAAATCCAACACCTTAACACAGGGGCACATGTCAGACATTTCATGTTCATATTAAGCTGCACTGTAGAAGATCTGTTACCACCATTTTTTAATTTTTTAAACTAATTTTTTATTAGTTATAACTAATGTCTTTATAAATACTGTAGACAGACCAAGAATAAGCCCTTAGAAATAGTAACATTTGGGTTGCCAGGTTGTGAGAGATCTAACTGGTGTGCATGGTGAGTGTGAACATAAGAAGGATAAGTAGCTACAGATGATGGATTAATCTGATGCTTTAACTTGTTGTACATAAAGACTCATCCATTGGACAGTGTGCAGTGCTGTGGAGCTTCCAGACCAAAATACATTTATCAAGAACTTATTAGTTTTGGCGCCACCATAACTTTTTTAGATGACAAATTGCAGTCAAATGACCATAGTAAAAAGTTTTAATATTATTAGTGGCAGCCCATTTAAGAATAGATCGGTGAAAAGTCCAAAAACAGACACGTATTTAAAACAGTGGGCTCCTGTAATAATTTATTTTAGATTACCAATGTGACAAGGTGCTGCACTGACTCAATTATGAATTTCTGCACACATTCTTCTGTAAACAGCGAATAGGATGAACCTTTGACATGACTCGGATTATATTTCGAGGCCGCTCAGCTCACAGAACTATTTGGCTCAGCTGAGAGCCAGAGAGCTAAAATTATTCTGGCAAGATTCAAAGTCAATAACATTGTGTACAGTTGACAAACGGTAAATATAAATAGTAAATCAATATCCCCAAATCAATATTAAGATTTCCTTGCACAAATAACACAGCATCTGTACTGTCATCCGCAGCTGTCCTTAAGAATAGATTATTGAACGGCAAACTTGATGGATTATTGTAGTGTAAGAACCTCTTTATTTTTTTTATTACACCTCCTGAGCAGTCATCAGGTCTGCTTTTATAAATAAATTAAGTGCCGTGGGCTTGTCACTTCACAGAGGAAGTTATTTACATTTTCAAAAGGGAGCATTCACAACCTGGCAATCCAAACATTATTAAGCTTATTTCTCATCTGTAAAGCAATAATACTTTATTTTCTAACTGATAATAAAAATATTGCTTATGACTTATGAACTTATATTGAGTGTCTTATTGCATAGTAGTACTGAGAATAATAATCTGAGTGTCCCTGTTTTTTGAGTGTAAATTAAAAGTAGGATCTGCTGCCACAGAATCCTCTCCTGCCAAACGACGATCATGGATATTTGCTTCATTTTCCCAAATTCATTTAAGATGCATGGAATTCTTTCAGCACACAGAAAGTGATTAAACAAAACATACCAGAAGAAGAATGGCAACAACACAGAATCCTGCTGCTGCAAAAAAACATGTTTTCTTGTCATATCTTCTCCCCTGAGCCACTGAGAAGATGTTTGTCGGGAGCGACACATTCGTGATGCATTCAGGTATCTCCCACTGCTGTGTGACGCTGCCAGAGTGCTGACTGCTTGTACAGCTTTCAAGAGAGGACAATAAAATGCTTAAAAAGACACTTAAAGTACAAACTTAAAATATTCTTATGCAAAAATGGCTTTGCTGGTTATATCCTCTGCACAAAGCTCTGCTGTGCAGCTGGACTCCCAGAGTTAATATAATCTGGGCCGTCTGTAAACATGATGACACTTTATCCATCTGTGGTAGCTCCTATGTGACAATGAATTACCCTGTTACTGTTTCAAGAGTCTGAAAGATTTTATCTGTCAAACCTTTCGTCTGCTGGCTTTGCGTGAGGCATGTTTTACATGAACACTCACCATCCAAAGTGATCCGTACACCCATCAGAAGTGGCTACAGGTGTTGCTGTAGTTCCCTTTGATTAAACATTACAAAATAAAAGGCTTGGAGGAAAAGTTGTGTACTTTTCACACCAGATGAGAGACGGATCATGAAAAATCTTTGACGTGTTCTCTGGAAAGCCCAAGCAAGTTCCTCCTAGTAACACGAGAGCTTTAAACACCTCTGACTGCCAGAGGCAAACAGCTGTCCGGTTCTTCTTCTCCAAACATCACCTCACTGTTAGAGGGCAGGATCTCTGATAGTTCTGTACATCTGCAGCGACGTCACCTCCACATCTGGGGCCTTGGCATTCTGAGGGCGTCCTGTCGGGCTGTACCCAGCCGATCGTCCCATGGGACTGAAGCCCGTGGTGGTGCGGCCCCCATGGGCGAAACCTGCAGATCTTGACACAGCTGGACGCCGCAGGAACCTGCGTGATGTCACCAGTTCCCCGTAGCCCTGCGCGTGCGAAAATGCGTAGCCTGAGCGGCGGGAGCTGGTGCGGCGCATGCGGGTGCGTCGGGTTGGAGGGGGAGGTTTTGCTTTGGCCTGTCTCACCTTGTACATCACCTGAAAGTTTGAGCAGATCGTGACAAAGTCAACATGTTGGACAGAGGCACACTTCAACAAACACTTGCTGACCCAGTTTGAGATTCATTTGGTAAGTTTCTGTGTCTAAAAGAAGCCAGAAGTTTGATGTGCCTTAATGTGCCTCTTGCATGAATGTTTTCTTATTTTTCTCTTATATTTGTTCATAAACAAAGCAGTGACACTCTCCCCTCCTTTCCTGTCATATCTTCAGATGTTCTATAAAAAAATAAAGGATTAAAAACCCCAAAAATATTAAAACAAAACGTTTAAGATTATTAAAAGAATAAATAGTTGTATAACATATTTCTTTTGTGTGTGTTTTTTAAGCAAATTGCTTTTTCTTCATCAATATTAATATTTCACAGCACAGACATACTGGCGTACATGTGGTCGAGGACACTCGTAATTTTGATCTTACCTAAGAACAAACAGGAAGTACTCTTGAATGCCACAAACGTTAAATTTATTAACTTTAACTTGAATTGTTCGCATGCTTTTAGGTTTTAGCCTTAGTTTTTTAGCCTTTATTTGTTGACATTACATACGAGATATGTGAGGTAATGATAAAAGTGACAATCACACTGGAACATGGTGTGCCTCACAGTTTGGAAACCTCTGCTCTCAAAAAGTATCTTCACAAGCCGAGTAAAGTGAAGAACAGTTCTTCCTGTACCTTATCATTGATGGTGGGGTAGAGCTGAATGAACAGGAAGCGGTAGGTAATCACAGGAAGAATGCACAGGATGGAGGTGAGGAGGATCGTCAGCCAAATGTTCGGCTGGTTCAGAGAGTTTCGAGCTGTTCCTGGACAAACACACACACATATACAAGGTTTATACACTTGTCTAGATCTTCTGTCTAGCAACCCCTAAATTTTAATGTCAATAACAAAAGTATATTTCTTTTGTACTTGACATTTAGGTACATTATTTCTTTCTAGAAAAACCTTTTTTTAATTCAACATTTAATGTCAACTTGGAGTACCTGGCAGTTTTCTCTCCTCTATACGGTTTCTATCACATGACCTAAGTAACAAATTACAAGCAACAGTGTGTTGCTTGTAATTTGTAATTTGGGGACTGCTACTCACTTATATAACCACTCAAAAGTATAACCTTATTGAGTACCCCAAGGAGTCAATCATCGTGAAATTGTAAGAATCAGTCCAAATTCCAAGTATTAAAAAAAGAGAAAATGTCTTGGGAGAAATTTGTTTCCCCAGAATTTGTCAGGCTGCACACGCCCTCAGGCTACATATTGTGCCAACCAGGCTTCTTCCAGTTCCCAAAATTCAACCATGTCTAATCTAATGCCCGGGACAGTGGACACAAGCTGTGAATACAACATTGGCATATTGTCATCTTTTTCACCACATTTTATCACAAAATAACATCAAAACTGTCACAAATTCCAGTTCAATTTCTTAAAAAAATGCAAAACAGATTAGCATGATGAATGGGTGAAAATCAGAGTCACCATTATCATTTTACATCTCGTCACAGTACTCTTGCCTCATTAAAAACTTTTTCATAGTTTCAGTCTTTTAGTTCTGGAAGCTGTTTTGGCAGGTTTCTCACACCATCCTGCAGTGATGCAAGCCAGTTTTGTCATTTGGTTTAGTTGTAAACTTGTTATTTTCCCTGAGCAAACATACCCAACTCAATTACACAGTATTTGACAGTATAATTAAGTTCATTTGAATTATACTGCCACCTTCACTCTGGAAGACCCTCATAAAAAAGACTGAACAAAGCTTATCTTAGGAGTCGACATTGTTGTGACTAACAGAAATGTGGTTATGTACACAGCCACTGGCCCAATGCTGCATCTGTTTGGCGGGTTAATGATCACTCACCTATGAAAGGGAAGGCTGACGGCAACACGAGAAACATGCCGTTACTGTACATGGTGAACGTGACAGCGAAGTACATGGCCAGACTTCCCAACACGAAGAAAGTGTTCACCGCAGTCCAGTAAGACATCTCAAACCCCAACTACGGACAAAGAGAGAAAAAGAGTCACACTTTTTTCTTGACCTGACACATACACACAAGGTCATCCAGAAAGAAGAGGTTCCTCATACCTGGATGCTGACGGCAAACAGCAGACATGTCTGGGTGAGGAGGGCGAAGGACTGGTAATCTGCAACGTCCTTCCCATCGTCCCTCACAGTGTCGTACATGGCTGCGTAGGGGATGAAGAAGAGCACCAGGGAGCTGTAGCCGCTGTGGAGGGCACACTTGAAGAAGGCCGTCTTGCTGAAGTACAGGTTGAGTTGACCGGGAACGTAGAGCTGAGGATACTGGAAGCTCCACGCGTCAGTCACATCCTGACCAGCAGGGGGAAACAAAGACATGACATCAGTGTGAGTGTCCTCATGCTGTCTGTTCTGACAGTTTCTTTTTTATATAAGGCAGTGGTGGAAATACTCAATGTCTGTACCTGAGTACAAATTTGTATTTTAGATTTTGATAATGTCTTTGATCATGTCTAGAGGAATTGTGAAGCCCTATAAATTATGATGTGTTTATGATTTTGTTATAAGTTCAACTACCCAACACAAGTAAAGCTGAAATGATTAGTGGATGAATCAATTAGTTAAAATTTTACTTTTACATCAGTGCATCAGTAATTATAATCTACAAGTCTATTGATATGCATTTTATATATACTGTTTAATGTGTGTGTTTCTGCTCTGCATGTTTTAGTGTCTAAAAAGGCAGCACAATGTTGTATTTAGTCCATGTTTCTATGAACATTGATATCCCTCATGTATTTGCTTTGCATGTGTTGTTTTATGAGCCTCAGTGTTGCATGTTTTAAATAGTACTTGACAATGTGGTCTAATGGCGTCGTGAATCACATTTCTATTAACTTTACTGTTCTCTCTTCTTTTTTTTTATTGTTCCTTATGCTTATAAATGATATATGATGAATTATGATTATACTTACATACTTTTACTTATGTAACATTTTCAAAAGATCTGAATACTTAATTAACCATTAATAAAAGGTGATAATATAAATTATATAATCAAATCTGCCACTTTGTCACTCTCAGGCACAAACACACATGAAGATATACACACATCACATAGTTACCTGATCAAATAGACTCATTCCCAGTACAGGTAGTGCCGTGTACATCAGATTGTAGAGCGTAATGAACCACTCATCATACACTGTCTGGAAAAGCAAAGTCAAAAGCAAAAAAATCTTTTAGTAACTTTTACAACCATAATTCTCAAGCATCATACAAAACAGTGTGATGGTTTTCATTATATATTATCATTTATATTCTCTATAATATCTTGAAGCTAGTCGTGTGTTCTTTTTGTTTATTGTTTATCTTTTTATGCTGCCTTGCTGCAAGAAGAATTAATGGGACAATGAAAAACGGCACTGAAGCATGCCAATTCATAGCCTAGTTCCAGTGGTGTCAGTATTTCCCAGTTTGGACAAGCAACCAGAACAATCAGATGGGGAAACCATCCTTCCATATCACAGTCAAACAAACTTGGATAGAAAAATGGCAATGTTGGTGACATAGGTTGTTGTAAGTCCTTCTCATCAACCCGCCTCCCTCCCTCCATCCTACTTCACTGTCTCACCTGTGCAGAGAAGCCGCAGAAGAAGGCGAACCAGAAGTGGACGAAGGTGAAGGTGAAGTTCTTGTAGAAGAAGTAGCGCAGGAACTTGCACATGCGAAGGTAGGACCAGCGGCCGTGCACCAGCAGGAGGCGCTGCAGGTAGCGGAACTGGGCAAAGGAGTAGTCGCTGGACAGCACAGCCTGCATGCCCTCCTGACCGGAGATGCCCACACCTATATGAGCCGCTGGGTGGACAAAGAGGGGAAGACGGGAAGGTTGTTTGAATTTCTTGTAGTCCAAAAACAACTACAATATTTACTATTTGTAAAGGATTTATTTTTCCTGGTCATGGGTTTCAGGCGACCACAGATCATATCCTACAACTTTAAGCTGCATTAAACAACTTTTGGCCACTAGGAGGCAGAGATTCACCAAGACAAGCTGAGAGACATTCACCATGTCATCTGCACATTAAACTGACTAACATGTTCGCAGCAGACACAGAGCCATACTACTTTTCAGTTGGAATAAAGTTTCTGTCCCTTTTACAGATTCAAGATTCAGTTTCCATTTAGCTCCTTTTTGGTCTCCACCAGGTCCTGAGATGGATATCTGCTGGATACACCGCTATGTTCAGCAAGTCTGCAACTTGGTGTTGGGCAGGTAGCATCCAGGTCAGTTTTAGGCATGTAACTAATGCTTATTTTCATCACGGATTAATCTGCTGCTTTTCTTGATTAATCAATTAAATGAAAAACTAGAATTACTGCGTTGTATGCCTCAGCCAACCAGTCAAGTTTACTTCCACATCTGTCCAGACTCATATCATTAGATGAGTGAAGACTCTGAAGGAATTTAATAAAAGGTATAAGGTGTATTTGTTTTCCTCAAAACTCCACAAATTTTTAGATATTTTCCACTTTTTTTGTCTCTAACGATTAATAGGATATCAAAATAGTTGCCAATTAAAGATCCAGTGTGTAACCTTTGGCAAAATATGTTGAAAAATGAATCTAATATTCAAAAGCATGTTTTCATTAGTGTATAATTACCTGCAAATAGGAATCATTGTATTTTCGCTACCTTAGAATGAGCTGTTTATATTTACAGAGGTTGCGGGTCCTCTTCCATAGAGGCCATCATGTTTCACTGCTGTGCTTCTACAGCAGCCCAAACTGGACAAACAAAACACTGTGGGAGAGTGATTGTAATTGTAAGCTCACCTCTAGATGCCACCAAATCCTACACACTGGTCCTTTAACTTCATGACAGTCAACTAATCTATTCATTGACTCATCGTTTCAGCTTTAAATTTATCAAGGCTTTTTTGATGGAAACCAAAACAGCCAGTCTTTATTTTGTGTAAACTGTAACAAGCAATTTCTGCTTCTGTATATTTTGTCCAGAATGAGCACCTGTTGTGTTTTATTTCTTAATCCTCCCATGAAGATTTCCTATGAAAAACATAGTCATCTTTAACTTCCACTCATAAAGGTGTCCCGTCGATACCTTTGATCATGCTGACATCGTTGGCTCCGTCTCCTATGGCCAGTGTGACCGCCTGCTTGTACTTCTTGACCAGCTCGACCACCTGAGCCTTCTGCAGAGGAGTGACCCTGCAGCAGATCACTGCCTTACACATGCACGCCGTCCTCAGGAACTCCAGCTCCATGCTGCGCTCGAGGGCGTACGCCTGAGGGAACATCGGAAAAAAGCAAAAATGATGAAGGAATGAGTAACAAATAAGCGAAGTCAAGCGCATTGTAATTGGGAACCGTCTTATGACGTACCAGGCTGTGTCCGCTGATAACCAGGCCGTACTCTCCATTCACCACCTCATCTGTGATCACTTTCACACTTTTACCCAGAGTCCTCTCTGGCATAAAGTCTGAATCCTCCACTGCATCTGGTTTCATGGAGGTCCGTGCATTTCTGCTCCACAAGAAAATGAAACACAGATGGATGCATGGAAACGTTTCATCATCAGCAGTTATTCATGTTCAGTCTCAAGTGAAATCGTTTTTTTGAAACCTTCTCTGACCTCAGCTCCTGTCTGACATCCTCAGGTGAGTTGGCTGAGACAATGAAGACCTCGTTCATCTCCTCCCGCAGTAAGTTGCATGAGTAACCAATGTTTTCTGCTGTTTCTGTAACACAAATTATAAACATCATAAGTAAGTAAGTAGTAACAACAGCTACCGTATAAAGTGTAGAACAAAAACAAAAGTCAGATATTAGAAGATATTACACAATATTCGGGCCGGTCTGTGAATCCATTTGGAAGTTATGTGTGATATTTAAGACATTTTAAGGCCTAGAATTCAGATTATTGCATTTTAAAGACCTGTAGAATCACCATAGTCTAGCTCAGGCATTAATTGGTGAACTTTTGTACCAGAAATATCCTCAGCTCAAAATTCAGAGGACAATATTTTATTACAGAAATCAATTATGAATAACAATAACGCTAAACACTGGCATTGCACCATAGAAGCATCAATTGACCCATCAGTTTCTAATTTCAAGAAAGGAAAGAAGTATTCAGCTGTCATAAGTCTGAACTTGCTTGTAAAAATCCCTCCCAGTTAACTGATTGACTTTTTGGTCTACTGTACTTAACAGAGTTGTGTACCTGAAGTGTTCCTCTATATTCAGGGATTATTACAAACATTTTGAGTGTGCTCACTTTCTGTTTTACCTCCAAACAAAGTGGTTGAGATATTCATGTTGGCTGTTAAACTGTTCGAAAGATGAATGAATAAAGGTCATATGTTATAAATTAAATTAATTGTTATGCACCTTGCTTGTCACCGGTCAAAACCCAGACTTTAATGTCGGCTTTGGACAGCTGCTCAATCGTCTGAGGTACTTCGTCTTGTAACTTGTCTTCTATGGCTGTCGCTCCAAGCAGCTGGACACACACAATCAGACACATAATCAACACACTGTGCATTTGACAAGAATTATTAAAAAAAATAAATAAATCTCCTTGGTTTCTTCCTACCAGCAGATCCTTCTCTATCTCCTCATACAGCTCGTCCAGTTTGTCCTCTCTGTCGTCCAGCTCGGTGCTGGCCGCATGGTGGCGCTGTTGCCACTGGTTGAAATACTCCTCATCCAGATCCTTATAGGCCAGAGCCAGAGTCCTCAGGCCCTCACCTGCAAACTCCTGCAGAATGGTACACAAACACTTCACATCACTACACATCACATCCTGGAAGAACAAACACACACATACACTGACAATATTTGAATATATAAGCAGAAGTCAAGGTCATGGGCCCAGCTCCAATCTAGGCAATAAACTCCAAGAGGAGAGAAAGCAAACAGTCAACCAGGAGATAATCAGATGTTTGTCTTGTTTACAACATGAACTGAACAAGAAAGAACAGAAATAAATGAGAGCAAAGGAAATAAACAGAAGAATGAACAAGCAAGCGTGTATTTGCAGTATCTGCCACCAGCTATTGCAGCATCCACACACAACCACTTGACCTCCATCACCTCCAAATCACACCAGTGGAAAAATAAAAGTGATAAACAGTTCATAAGTTTGGTCATACGTGAATCCATTTAGAAGTTATGAACTTTTTGGTTATATTGCCTGAACAGTTATTATCCTGAAAACAAAAGCCCACTGCTCTGAACAACACTCTGGAGATAAATTACAGTGAATATATTACAGACTTCTCCTTGAAAACGTATTTTTTATAAACTTTTATTTCTGCATTCAGTTATCTGTCTGTGTTCTGTCATTTTCAAACCTGAATCATTTATAAATCGACCCCTTTTTTCTTTGTATTGGGGCAATAAAAAGTGCTACATAAATGAAGATTATTATCATCATCATCATCATCATTATGAAGTCCAAGCATGTAAATCCAATTATTTCTGCTTCTAGGGCAGGAAGTGTTTTTTGAATTAATCCTCTGTGGACTTCATCCAATTTTATGTTCACATCTAATTGGAGCACACGCACATTAGGATGAACTTTGTATGTATAAACACACACAAATAAACTTGACACATGATGAAAGAACAAACACAGAGGCATGATGAGACAAACATCCAGCAAAAAGGCAGAAAGAGACAAGAAGGACTCAGGTGGTATGAGAGTCGCATCTCAAAAGTATTTTTCACACATGTGCACACACAAACACACAGAGAGGAGTATTACTGACGTTCAGGTGCTCTGTAGTGGCGTCCATCAGCTTGCTGCAGGACTGATGCAACCTCTCATAGATGATAGTGTCTGCACCTTTACAAAGGAGAGAGAGCTTCCCCTCTGGACTCCGAACTGCGTACACAAACACGCAAACACGCATACATGAGAACAAATAATGTGGGCTGTTTTCAAGAAGTAAGTCAGTGACCTCAATTATGACCCAAAATTACCCAGAAAAGATAAAAAAGAAGGGAAAATCTGAGCACAGTTTGGCTCTGCAGTTACAAAATTGTCAGTGACAACAGTTTATATTAGAAATCACATTAACAGGGAACCTTTATTCACAGTAATTTGTTATTAGTGGAATATATACCTATGACAGACATCCTCTTGCGGACATTGTTGAAATCCAGGATGGCCAGGAGTTCATAGCTGCGCTGCTGTCCCATTTCCACAATGGAAACACTTTCTGGTGTACGTGAGCGGAAGACAAATCCAAAGTTTCTGGCTGCCGTGACCAACGCTCCCTCATCTGGAGACTGGGCCTGGTAGAAAATCTCACCTGAAGGTGCAAAAATGTCAGTGGAGGAAGACATATCATTCTCCATACAACAAAAAGTATTTTAGCTACTTAAAAAGGTCTAGCTGAAAAAAAACTACATCAGTTTAAGCATACGCTATACTGGAATGAGCTCTACATTAATCTACTGGGTGATAAAAACCTGATCCGCTGTGTTTCACTGGCTCATACAGAAAAACTACATCCCTCCTCACCTTCTTTTTTCTCCTCGGCCATGACGGTGTGGCAGAGGGCCAGCAGTCTGAAGAAAGCGTGGACCTCTGGGTTCTCCAGCTTCACCGCCTCCACCAGGGCGTGATCGTGGAATGTGAAGCGGGTGTCGGCCAGCGGGTTGAAGGAGAAGTCTACCGTGTCCGTGTGCTGGCAAAAGAAAGAGGGAAAAAGAGAAGCAGAGGAAGACGTGTCATCAAATTTGACCTAATCCAGTGGAATCAAAACTTTTCTATCAAGCCCTTATTATTTTTGGTCAATAACTGTAGTGTTGATTAAATCCACTGGTTCTTAGAAGATAAAGTAAAACTGTTGTAAACAAAAAGGAAAAATATGTCATGTAAAAGCATACAAACTTAATTTGCTGTTTAAGTACAGTATGAGGCTGAATTTATGCTGCCGAAGTCCAACTCACCTCAGTAATTTCCAGTCTTTGACCTGTGTAGTCATACACATCCCCTGAAAAGTAGAGAAAGAAAATTAAATGAATTCATACTGCAAGTGCTGAATGTACAACCCAAAATAACAAACAAACCAGGTAGTATACATTTCTCTTAGTGTGTTCTCTGAACGCTAATGCACGTTTAAAAAATCTGAATATACACACTAATTTTGGTGTAAAAACCATATATGTGAAGACTGCAGGCTACATTTTGTAATATAGGACTGTAAAAAAAGTGTTTCTGCAGACACTATAGTGTGATGTGAACCTGATGATGAATTGCTAAATAAATATACTATGTTTAAAATTGGGAGAGCTCAGTATCACATAAGTTTTGCAGTTTTAAGAGCTCACTGATTTGTGGGCACGCAAATGAAGAGTTCATGTCTAATTGTCAGTATGAACTGTACATGTTCGAGTACATGTGAGGGACAGTGTGCAGAGTTCCTTGTTTTCTTTCCATTTAAACATTAAATGCCGACATCATTGTGCGCTCACCGTTATTTATAGTTCAGCCATTTTCAGAACAAAATCATGGGGGGGATTTAAAAACATTCCCTGAGGAGCTCCTCATAAAAAACCCATGAGCCCTGAGCGTTCACAAACATAAGGATAGCTCCCTATTAGGACAGGGGTTTTGTGTCAAAAAATAATTTTCCTCTGTTTGGATCTCAGAGGAAACCGCTGGGCTCTACTGTCGCGTGTATTCAGACGCACTGAGGTTCACTGAACCAAAAAGCAACTTCTATAGAAAACAGTTTCAGAGCTACATGCAAATGTCTTGAATCTTACCGTAGCATTTGCCATTGATGGAGCACTTGTTGAAGGTCATGATGTTCTGGGTGAGTGTCCCCGTTTTGTCACTAAAGACGTACTTGATTTGGCCGAGCTCCTCGTTCAGCGTGGTTGTACGAGCCTCAGCCGGGGTGTCGTTCCGCGCGTAGTACATCTTCCTGTCCCAGTCGATGTAGAAGCTGTTCCCCAGCCGAATGATCTCCACGCTGCCGAAAGATGAGTTTATAGGAATTGAGAAAAAGGCAGATATAATCTTGTTATTTATCTAATTTGTTAACTTTGCACTACTGGATATTTGATATAATTTCAGTCCCTTTAATAACTAGCACACAAGTATCTAATCAAATAAAAAGCAATTTCACACATGTAGTTACCTGACATAGAGAGATATGGGCACCACAGTGTTGAGGATGATGACGTAGGACCAGAAAGTGAGGAAGGCGGAGAAGCCGGCGTTGTTGCCATCTTGTCTTGGCAGGAACACTGTGAACTCTGAGCCTTCGTTCAGCTCCCAAATGTAGTTCCCTATGGCCAGGATGGTGCACATGAAGGCCAGGAAGCCGAAAATCTGCATGGAAAGTTTTCAGAATGAGAGGTCAGAGCATGAGTGAACTGATGCAGAAACACTGACTGAACAACTGAGCCCTGGTTTAAGGTATAATTTGTAATCAAAATGGACATGCAAAAGGTTCAACCCACTACTAAAAAATTGAAAACTGAAGAGTGGAACCTGTATCACTCTCAAACAGGTTGTTTAATCCTCAAATTTATACTAGAAAATAAATAAATATATAGTTGTTAATGTTTTCTGATGCATCTGAAATATTGGAGAAATATTGTGCAAATACAGATTTAGATGTGAAAATGTTGATCACTGTTTTCCAAACCCCAAAGTTACGTCCTTAAATGTCTTGATTTGTCCACAACCCAAGGCTATTCAGTTTAGAAAGAGTAAAGAAACCAGGAAATATTGATTAAGTGATTAACTGTTGAATGCAAATAATAGCAACCACAGATATGCAAATGACACCATCATTATCGGCTGAATTTCTTATCTGAAATCAACAGCCTGGCGGAGTGGCGAACAGTTTTTGGTTCTCACAGAGAACCTGTCATGTACATCACACATCTCAACCCTGATCCAGAGAGCTAAGAAACAGCTGTATTTCTTTAGGAAACTTAAGAAGGTGAAATTTCTGCCCAAAGTTGTTAACTTTTACAGAAGAGGGATTGAAAGCATCCTGACTAGGAACATCACAAATTAGGATAGGACAGGAGGACTCTAAAGCGGCTGATTGAAACTGCCCCGAACAGCACTGGTACCCATCTACTGAGCATCAGTGATATCAAGAAACAAAACCCACCCCAGCCACAGCTTGTTCACCCTGTTCCAACACTCATTTAAAAGCATTATTGGCAAATCAATTGATGAGCTGAAAATCAGCAGCAAAATCATCAACACCTCTCTTACGAAATAATTAACTGTTGGCCATCCTGAGATCAGATAAACAGGTGAATAATGTGAGGACTCACACAAAGGACTAGGACATTCATCAGACGATCTATACTGGTCCTCTTGAACGTGCTCTTCCCACAGTTCTGCATCAGCTTCGTCTCTGGACCTGCAGAAGAGAAACAGAAATGTCTTAGTGCATTTCAAGTGAAACAACTCAAATCAGACTTTAATTTGGTTACAAGGTTGACAGTTTCAACTAGTTCCCTACTGATGCTTGTCCTTCCCACCTCCAAACAGCACCAGTCCAAAGCACCACTCGGTGTTCCTCAGTGTGCAGCCTCGCAGCAGGATCTTCTCGTTGTCCAGCGGGTATTTCTGACCAGCGTAGGTTAGCGTTCCTGTGAAGCGATCCAGGCGGTTGTTGGGGGGTTCACAGCGTACCTCGCCTTGAGGGAGAGAGATGTGACACAGCAGGATTGTTTGAGAATTTTATGTATCGACTTTTTTAAAATACAATTTCTCTATTTAATGTGATTTTGCCGCTTTATTCTGCAGACACAACATCTATTGCATGTCTGTCCATCCTGGGAGGGGGATCCGTCCTCTGTGGCTCTACTTCAGGTTTCTTCCATTTTTAGTGCAATTTTTCCTTAACGATTAGTGGGTCTACAGGATAGAGGGTGTTACATACTGGACAGATTGTAAAGCCTCCTGAAGCAAAGTGTGATATGTGATATTGGGCTTTATAAATAAAATCTGACTTGACAAATTAACTATTAAAGCATGATTACCACTATACAATAGGAATACTCTTATAGATTATTTATAATTGTTAATAATTAGGTCATGAATTAGATTCTAAACCCTTTACACATTATAACCAGCATCAGCATATATTAATTAAAAAATAATTTATTTGGCGTACTAACAACACTTTATTTGTTTACCCTTTATTCATTTACTATATTTTTGTATTTAGTATAGTGGTCTATTTTAGAATTTAAGTACAGAAAACCACAGGAATATGACTTTTCAGAGAGATTGATGTGCAATGTTACAACATTAATTGAGGAAGTGAATGAAATCTGTGCACTCACAAGAGCATTTATATATATTTTCAATGATCTTGTACAAATTATGCTTTGCCTTGTGTATCTGCTCTTTTTGCTACTTTGCTTCACTGTGCAAAAAGTTGAACAAAATACTATTTGTTCAACTTCTCCAGGTGAAGGCCTCGACTGTATCAGTGTGTATGTTTATATTCTCTGCATGTTTGTAACTTCAGAAACCAACAGCTGCATTTCCTCTAGTAGTCTTACCATTGAAGTCTGCCAGTTTTTCGATGTTGTCTCCAAGGTCTCCTGTCACAGTCAGGGCCTGTCTCACCTTCAGGTTAGTCTCTCTGAGAAGGAGGAGGACCAGGAGGAGAGGAGGACAATGAGGAGAAGGCAGAAGTGAGGGAGGATGACACAGTAGAGACAGAGACAGAAGACACAAAAACGAAGACACAATGAAAAACAGTGTGCCTACCTGTTGATGCACTATATGTTAAACGAGCTCACATCATGATGTTACACAAAAAATAGACTTACCCATCCAGCTCTGCCGTCTCGATGTACACCAGGTTGAGAGGTTCACTGCTGGAGAGCAGCAGGAGATCAGCCTGAAATCACAGAGGGATTCATCACTGAAATCTGTTGTATCAGAATGAAACAACCAGTTTTCTTATTCACCACACCATTGGAACTATAAACGACATAGAACACACATGTAAGTAAGTATGCAAGTGTTGGCTCGGTCAGTCAGCCTTCTCTGACAGAAAACCAAAGTTTTTTAAGCCAAATACCGTGCTCTCCAAACCAACCAACCTCTGTAGGAGAAATCAGTGATTTTACCTTGCAGATTACAGGAGATATACAGGATTTTAAAACACAAGTCACACAATAACACAAACAAACTATCAGATGAAGGCAGCGGTAGACCAGCAAGTCCTGTATTCTGCAAAGGAAAAATCTGGCTTATATAACAGTGGTTTCCTGTCAGAAAAAGCTGTCTGACAGCCAGGTAACACAGTGAAAATATTCTAAATATAGTGTACACCTAAACTGATACAGGTTTTTTTAGGTGGACCTTTTTTAATTGGCTAAAATACCTTTTACTGCTGACCCTGCCCACAGCAGTACATTGCTTAGCTTCCGCACTGGTGCTCCTCTCTGCTTCTCCAAACTCGTAGAATAATGTAGAATAAACTGGAACAAGAAGAAGTGTATGTTTTCACTAATTTACTCACAGTGACAAACTGGTTGTTCTCCAGCTTGATGATGTCTCCCACCTGGACGTCCATCCATTTCTCACTCCGTAGTCTGAAAACAGAAAACAGGCTGGTCAGTGGAAGTTTGGATTGTGTGTGCATGTGTGTGTGTGCGCGAGTGGATGGACTGTAGCTTTCAGAGAAAAGGTATTCTTGTTTTCCCTTTTCTTTCAGGACCGTCAGCAACGTCTGAGGGACCAAAAATATGCACTGAACACCAAGGTCGTCCTAATATTAGTCACAGTCCGTTCCTGCACGTTCCGGACAGGTTCCTGTATTATCTGTCTGTGCATCTCTCTGCCAACAATAGCAAGTATTTTAAGACTTGGCTAGAATACAAATATTTAATGCCTTTCAGGCCTTTTGATTTCATATTTCATTATTTACTTTAACTAATTTGAGTTTGCTAGTATCTGTAAATGATGTAATAATTGAATTAAGTCTGAATAATTACAGTGGGCATTTTCACAATATGTCTCATGGACATGGACGGATTAAACCTTGCACTGAAGATGACAAGTTGACATCACGCAGTGCATTTTTAATTCGCAGCCTTTATATTCTGTGGTTACTTCATTTCCACTTGGATGAAATTTAATTTGGGTCACATATTTTTGTGCTCTTTTCAGCTGTTATACTGAAAACATAATTAATAGACTCAAAAACAACACTGTATCCTCCATCAGACACCTCATACCTCAATTATAATCCATTTTGATTGGAAGATGCATTTCTAATAATAATGCTCATAATCACAGCTGCATCTGCTTCAAACAATGGCCAACACATGCATTCACCTTGTAGGGCTTTTTTTTATTGTCAAAATCAAATTCTGAATAAAAAAAAACAAACACATGCTAAGTCAACCACCCCTTACAAATTTAACAAAAGCATACATGAAATCAACAGGAAGAAAACTGACTCTTCCTGCAGCTGCTTCCCCAGTTGCCCTAAACAGTGGGCATGGAGGAAGGACATACATCACATAGTTACAAATATTTTGATCCAGTGCACCATACATTCCTAAAAATACAACATGTGCCTGGACCAGAAATAAACTCAAGTCTGTACATTGTTTAATGTGTAACCGGAATAACTTGATGAAACACTTATGCATTTCTTGTTGTCCATTTCTGCAGCAGGGGGTGTGGAGGGTAGAGGTTGCATATAATGCCTTTTATTTTTATTTTTTATTTTTTTTATTAGGCTTTGAAACCTCTGAAGCCTTTAGACATTCACTTATGGAGATAAACTTAACACAAAATACAACAGAGTGTTTTTAAAAATCAATCAATAAAAAGTATTTAATAGATAAAGAAAGTTTTTTGTACCTCATCATAAAATCTCAAAAAGGAGTGAACGTGCTGAGATATTTGTGCCCTAATGTCTAGAATGCATATTTCTATCCCACTTCCACCTTTCTATGACTTTCAGTTCTCCTGTTTACAGACAAACTCACTGGATATTTTTGACCTAAGTTGTATATTTGTATTGCATATTTCTGTATTTCCAGCCATGTGCGTATTCCTTGTGAGCTACATAACAGAACTCTCTCTAGTGGAGCCAAAGGAAGCAGCTGCAGGACTGTGCGGAGTGCTTGTTTTGTATCCTGTTGACCTGGTGTCTGCTATTTCAAATATATGAGTTATGCTTGATTTGACTCTGAATCTGGGTATCTAACAAAGGTTGCGGGCACTGACAACGGTCCCATGATTCATAGCACATGAACAAACTACACAAATAAACTTACTTTCTGTCAATAAGGACTTCAACTTTTCTGTTGTTGACTTGATTGTCGCTCCTGTGCCGATTCTGGAAACAAGACGAACAAAAACACAAAACACACAAGAAAGTTCTGATGAGAATTCAGATCTAAGTTATCTGTCACCAACTAATCTACTGTGATATATTTTTTCAGATCATACAGTATATATACTAAGGTGCCAATGTGTGGGAGGAGATAGTTGTTGGAGTCAGATTAGAGATATTCAGACCTTTGACCTTTCAGAAACCTCTGACCATTGATGAGTCTCCACCATGACACCTCCTCTGTCTTGTGCGTCATTGTGTTTCTGGTTAAGTTTCTCGTCACTATTTATGTCGGTGAGTGAGACACAGAGGCGACTGCTAAGACAGTCAGTGCTGACAGGGGTTTTTTTCTTTTGTAATTACTAACACAACATTCAAATTTGGGCAGCACTTCATGACTTCTTACAGAAGCTATTTTAACTTTAGTTTATCTACTCTAGCAGACAAGGTAGCTTCCTCATAGTTACTATTTAGTTTACTATTTTAATCATTACAATTGCACAGGTTAGACATTACGGAGTCAGTGGAGCTTTTCCAAGAACAGAAGCTCTTTCACTTCCTTCTATTTAGAAGCCAAAGTGTTTAATTCCAGGTCGCTGCCTCTGTCAAACAAAAATAACTTTGTTGGTCAGTGGTCAATATGGATCACCCCTCACAGGTTCAGCCCACTTGTGATCTGAGGAGTTAATGAAACCATCATGGTGTGAAATACATTTTTATAATGTCGCTTTCAACTTTTTAAAGTAATATCACCTGAAATCTCAATGCAGAGCGGCAGTAAGAAAATAAGACAGATAAACACTGTGTTTTACTCTGAAGTGCTCTATGTGGCAGCAGAGTCTTTAAAAAAATAGAGCATCTGATTTAAAAGCCGTCACTTTCACCTCCATCCATCCACCTTTTCTATGGTGGTGACTACAGACATCAAAGCCAAGTGCATTTTTAAATTAATTTAACCCGA
>JAJHUR010093455.1:4894-23254 GCA_027495735.1 Lutjanus campechanus | reverse complement strand
GTAACCAGATTTTGGAGATGTGAGCCATAGAGGTGTTTGCTTTTTCTCAAATATAAAACTAGAAGACACTCAGCTTATGGTTTACTCCAAGCTGACAGAAAAAGAAAACAGGTCGGTTTTAGCTCCACTTTCTACACTACTTTATGCTGTTTACAAAGTTCATTATTAGAAGGTAAATTATCTCAATTTATGTGATTATTCACATTAAAATATCTTCTGCTCCTGGTGAGCGGACAGACTGTTAAACCAAACTCCATTCTAAAATCAGAAAAAATTGTTTTAGGGTAGGGACATATTTTTTTTTCACAGTAAAAACTTTGGTTAGACCATTTCTGGGACTCTGTTGTGATTCAATTCAATCTGCAGGCACAGTCACATATGTCATTTACTCTGATACATGATTAACTAACCTGTGATGAAGTGTTTGCCACAGATGTACACTAGACATAGTGAGCAGCCGTTTTCACCAGACGAAGTGATAGATAGAGAAGAATTCAAAATTGTTGTTGTTTATGTGTGAATAATTTTCAAAAAGGGAGTTAGTTTCTATTAAATATATACTCTGAATTATATAATTTATTGAGAAATTATTTATGTGGAAGGACAACTTCATGTTTTTTAGAAGTTGGCGTGGAAATCTCCCCTCCATCCCTCCTGGGGTCTGCACCCAAGTGCGCTCACCAACCGTATCACCTCACAGAAGGAAGCGCTCGTCTGCTCATGAACTTGAGGCTCATCCTCGTGACAGCGCAGGACGTAAACGTTAGTGGCTCAGCTGAGCCGTGACATTAACAGCACTTAGTTAGCTAGCACGGTGATACGGATTGCAGGTATAGTTCAGTAACAAGTTCCTACATGAAACTGCTCACAACAAGGTCTGTGGATTATCTGCAGTAACTGGGTCATGATTTCTGGATTTCTGTTGAGTTTTTCAAATGTATTTTTTTGGTGCTTTAAGCTGAGTGCCATTTAGCCTCTTTAAAGTGGAGAGAAGACAGACATCTCTATGCCCAAAATCTCTAAAACTCAGCAACTCACACCAAAATATATAAATAGCCCTTCAGGTAAGAGGGAAAATACGTATTTTTGATTTGGGGGTGAACTGTCCCTTTAATATTAAAACATTGCTGTAAGATTAGTGGAATATTCAGAGAGAAACTGTTAGCTTTGTGTCAGTTTCTATTGCAAATGCATGAAAACCCTGTAATTTCAAATTCTCGTTTTTAATTTCTCACATGAATTGTGAATACACACAGTACACGTCACTCATTTCCACGGCTCAAAAAACACGTTCCACATGTTCAAAACACCATTAAAATCCAATCCAGAATCCTAAATAATAAGTTTGGAGATGCAAAGATATTTATTGAACCAGCAGAATGAAACAATTTTCCATTGTTTTGATTATCTTAACAAGATGTGAGTAAAGCGTAAAAATAATAACAGGCAACTTCTTGCTTCTGCCAGACTCTTTGTTTTTTTTTTCATACTGAGAGACTTGTTGTATCCCAGTTTTCTGTTATCAGATGATGATGTGTAATTTGATAACAATGTGGTGAATACAGAAGAAATTGTTTTGTAAGTGCTTCCATTACAGTACCTAAACAACTTTTCTTTGACCCTGCGCTGCTGTTTTTGTTTTGTCTTTGAAATATTTTATATTATATATATATATATAATTTTGTATTACTCATTATGGTGTATTTTTTGTATCAGACACATTATGGATGGATGTATCATATTTTTTTTTTATGCTAGATTCACAAGCTGCAAAGTATTTTAGTAAAACATTAAAAAAAAAAACACCAATGTGGTTTGGTGGCCAACTTTATTTATTAGGAGGCATATTATGATTTTTTTCATTTATAATCATTCCTCATTCCTCTAATTTGACATATTTCTTTAATTATGCACATGTCCTTGCCTATATGTGGTAAATAGTGAACATTATTCCTCAGTAAAGTGGTTAAAGTATATAATCCATTCTTGTCAGGGCATGTCACACAGTAAATATCCATGCCTATTTACATACCTGTTCACACCTTACTGGTGAGCTCAACATGAGCGTCACCCGTCGACACATGTCTGTGTGTGACGCACACACACATTGAACAACGACTAATAAAAACAATGATCGTGTAGTGTTTTATTTGTGAAGTAAAATGATCACAGTCCTCTTATATTTATGTGTAAGCTCTCATAACCTCTTAAATTCAACCCAAGCTGCAGCTGGTTGTAACATAGGAAGAGTTACACTGCCACCTACAGGACGAATGCAGTCCTACACCAAACTCTGGCTTCCTTCCAAGGCAGCACTTGTGTCTTATACAACAGAACAAAAACACAGGGGAACGTGCACCAAATTCTCATTCATTAGAACCAATTTGAGCATAAAGTTTTCATAAACAAAGGAGTTAAGATCATTTTCTTTTCAATAAGCTCTACTTTCAGCTATGAGGTGATCTTGTGCCCCTGTTCAGAGTTCAGTGAACCTCCTGGACCTGCTGTAATCATCGGAAAGGGTGTGTGTGTCTCTGTGACAGCTGTATTAATGCACGCTGCACATCCAAACAGAGCTGCTCGCCAGTTTTCTGGTCTCCGAGATGAGTTATACTGTCGAAGGTCATTTCAACAAAAGACACTGATTTCTGGACTAATTTTAGTCCCTTGCTGCTTGTTTGGTGAAATTAATAATAGTGATAATAAAGTAATAATAGTCCCAAAAGAACCAAGGAAACATTCAATAGAGCTTTCTCGACGTTCCTCCTGACATAACTCATAATAATAGCTCTGTGTGTGTGTGTGTGTGTGTGTGTGTGTGTGTGTGTGTGTGTGTGTGTGTGACTGACTCAATCTCTCAAACACACCCAGTGACTGAGATGCCACTCTTGGTATGTACAATTCATAACGAGCCCTCGAGCTGTGATTGATGTCTCTTTCCCCTAATTAGCTTTATCTGCTCTTCAAGATTAGGTGGTGCTGCGTTTCAGGGACAGTGAATCACGCATCCCAGACAGGGGAAGACACACACATCTATTATGGGTTTAGGGACACTGACAGGAAGTGTTGAAATCTCCTGGACAAAGGAAGAGGGACTGTAAGAGGGTTGTAGGACTTGATAGTTACAGAAAAGACAGATAGAGTGCCACAAAGTCACTGGGCTGAAGATCATTAGGCCTGCTGGGTATGTAGCCTCAGTGTTTGCAAAACATCTACTGATATGGTCATTTCTATTAAACAAATCTGGAGTGAGGTAAATCACACATAGGTCCATAAAATTCATTGCCAACTATTTTGATAATTGATTTAATTGTTTTGAGTCTTTGTTTTTACGATAAAATGCCCAAATTCTCAGATTTCAGCTTCTTAAATGTAAATATTTTCTGATTTCTTTACCCCTCTGTGACAGTAAATATCTTGGGGTGTGGACAACACAAAACATTTGAGGATGTCATCTTAGGCTTCAGGAGACAGCAGAACAACATTTTTTCACCATTTTATGAATCAAACAACTTAATTCATCGAGGAAATTATCAACAGGTTTTAAAAGAATTAAATTCAATCATCTTTGGTTGCAGGGGATCTGAGACACTGTCTAAATGTGGGTAAGGAGAATGAAGGGGGAATGCCCCCCTCTCAGTCAGAAGTACCTGATGACAAGCCCTTGAGTGAGACACTCAGGCCACGTTGCTTTAAAAGAGATGGTTTGTTCGCTGAAAATAGAGGTCCATTTGTCGGTATTTGTTACTGATTGAAAATAATGTTTCCCCTGCAGTTTTGAATGATGCACACTTTGTTTTTTATTATTCACAGTATAAATTTCTCCCTTCTCTCTGTCTTTTTGTTTTTTTGAAATGATTGTGAAAGAATTAAGAAGAAAGTAAAGTCAATTTTATATATATATATGTATATATATGTATATATATATATATATATATATATATATATATATATATATATGCCCAATATCACTACTAATATCACTTGATTTGGGTAAGGAAAAACCCTCAAACCCTCTTCAAGGACGAACAGACATGCCTGGCTAGATACCACATGAGGTGAGTGAGATCATATTCATACTTTGTAATTTGAATGAACTGATATATACATGCACAAACCCTAATTATATACTCAAAACAATCCAACACAGCCCATCAGCCTAAACCAGGGGTCTGCAACCTGCCACCTCTCCAGTGGCTCCCTGTGGCTTTCATTTAAATTGTCGAACCAAGTTAAAAAACAAAGTTTTAATATTTTGTCAACTAACGTGTGCATCATAGCTTACATCTGCGTCTCACCACCTTTTCCTCTAAACTCTGCCGTTGGCTAGTCTTGAGTCTCCCTCGGCTATGGATGCTAAATCCAAATAAAGAAAAGATTCAGATGAACATAGAAAATTCAGTAGTTGTAGTTCCTGACAGATTTAGTTTATTTGATTTTTGACCAAAAATGGCTCTGTCAATAGTAAAGGTTGCAGATCCCTGACTATCATCTATCAAACTATCATCTAAATGCTTAATACTTTGAGTGACAGGCCATAAAGAGAGAGGTGTCACTAATAACACACCTTGAGGAAATTACTTTAAACTTAGCACAAATGACAACTTGGACTCAGGAATTAACTGCTTAAATTTTGGTGGTCAAAGGTCACTGTGACCTCACAAAACACGTTTTGGCCATAACTCATGAATTTGAGCACTAATTGTGACAAAATTTCACACAAATGTCAAATAGGATACTTGTGGTGCTGGAAAGGAACTACTTACATGTAATTAGTTACATGTTCTTCTTCTTTTTGGGTTGCCTGGTGGAGCAATGATCTGTGTTTGAAAAAGTTTAGTATTACTGAATTGAGTCATGTTGTGTGTATTTATTGTGTATTTGTTCCTTCATGGTTGCAGAATATTTGTTTACAGTTTGAGCATCATGTTTTTAGATGATTCGGTTGAGCAAAGTGCATCCATTGAAATGTAATCGTTTAAACAAAAAGATGGTCTCATACTGGCATCAGTATCAGCAGATACTCAAGGTTGTGTATCTATATCGGCATCGGACATGAAAAAGTGTTAATGAGCCGTCCCTACTCTGTTTTGTTTCATGCACTGCAGTATTACTGCTTCTTCTTATGTAAAAGATCCACTACTGTCAAAAATACACTGAATTAAAATTTATGTTGTAGCAGAAAAGACAGAAGACAGAAGACAGCATGGAGCTGATGATGATGATGATGATGATGATGATATACAAAATCTAACTACTCTTAAAGTGCCACTTCTGGAGGGGAAAAAACGACTCTAATCTACAGTGCAGGCAACTGTACGGCATGTGTCTGGGTGGAGGTCGGAGTAAAGGCGGGCTGGGGATGGGGTGTGATGAGAGGAGGAGGAGGAGGAGGGGGTGGTGGGGGTGGGGGTGGTGTTACAGACACGCTTGTCTTTGATAGCTCAGGTGGTCATCACCCGAGGGCGAAAAAGAGCGTTAATGGGCATTCTCAGCAGCAGACAAGCACAGGCTAGCGCTCCCTCTTCCCCGGCTGCCATAAACAGGGGGAAGTATGCATCATTAGATTAGGCTGAGGAGGCTAACTACCTGCAGTCAGGCCCACTGCTTCATACAGTAGCTAACAGTGAGCAGAGTGCACAGACTCAACCTCCAGCCTCCCACTGCTCACTGGGATTGGCTGGGTGAGGAATTGGGTCCTGAAGCATGGCAGTGGAGTGATTACCTGCACCACAGAAAGAGTTATTATTGTAGATTATGTTACGTGTCAACATTTCTATTATATGCAATTAAATTCACAATAAGGTACGATGATTGATCATCGACAGTTTTCACATTAATTACATCAGGAGACAATAGAGGTGTGCATGAGAGCTCAGTCTGTGAGAATAAACCCAATAGCTCCTGAGTTTATTAAAAGGAAAAACAACCCTGCAGCAAATATGTTTTACATGGGCGGGTCACAGTTATCTGGGCAAGAGACTGGGCATGAAAAGACGAAGGACAAGCACTGCAGAAGAACATACAAACTGTTGAACCTGCATTTACAAACTTCTTGTCATGTGTGAACTTCACTGCATTTGTGTGTTTATACTTTTAAATGCACATATTTGTGTATTTCTACTAAAAAAAAAAATAGAGAGAAATATTTCTATGAGCATCAGATTATTACATTTGTTTGTTTGTAATTATTGTTGTTGTTGTTTCTGTATATGTAGATTTGTTTTATAATTATGTTTGTGGATTTTTCTTTACATTTAATATACAAAAACATAATAAGCATAATAATAGACAATAAGGCCCTTATAAAGTCAGCTGTAAAAAGTATAGTTTACTATTGATAAGTGCATAGTTAACTGCTAATAAATGCATAATTCAGTATGTATTAATTTTAATAATTAATTAATTAATTTTAATAAAGCAATTAATAAAAACTTTGTTTGTAATGCTAACATAAGCAAATTATAAGAAACTCATAAGGTTTTTATCAATGTTCTTAAGAAGTGTATAAACCCTTAATTAATTCGTTGTAAGTGCTTCTAAGTGTCTAATAATGTAACAAACACATTCATGATGCTATTATCAACACTTAGGCTAGGTAGTCTTTTAACACATATGTTAATAAGCAGCTTATAAGGACTAATAATGGCCTTATTACCTAATTTTATGAACTTATTTTAACTAAAACTTATTATAGTGACCTTTACATACAGCCTTATCCTGACATTAGCATGCTAACAAACTAAACTCAAACTCAATTTTTTCAGAGAGAATCATTTACATATAAATCCCGTGAATCCCTCTGTGCGCGTTCATTAATACTGAGACTGATCTGACTTCATAAAATCGAGAGAAGAAGAGTTGAAAAACACAGACAGAAAGACAGCAGCAGAGGAATTTGCCTGAGAGGAGAATGAAGGAAGGTATGTGAGGTTGCCTGTCACTTTGAGGCGCCTGATAGCTCCGCCGAGGTGTCATCTCATCACACTCCAGCAGATATTGCACCACATCCCTAATATTCCACCTTTTTTCAGTGGAACTGATTAGACTACATGTGCAGAAGGACCAAATCTTGCCCTAAAACCTGACATTCTGCTTCCAGTCTGACCCGTGAGGAGGCCAGAAGGAAGCAGAGATCCAGGGTAAAGTGTGAGATTTAGCCCCGGGGGCAGATACAGAGGAAAGCGAGGCTCATTAGCCCTGCAGGAGTGAATTGACCTGCGGGGAAGCTCTTCTCCTTAAGGCTCCCTGGGTGGGAAGATTTACTGGAGTCTTAATCACAGGTCGACACTCTGACCAATGGGAGCGGAGCCGCAGATGATGCGCTGCCTTGTTAACTGCCATTCTGACAGAATGTAATGCCAGACATCTGTGGCATGTGTGACTTTTGACACCACAAACCATGTTTTTAACCTTCAAGATGTACTGTATTGACTCACTCAAAATTAGGGCTACACTTGTAGGGCTGTATAGTATGAAATATGTGTATAGTAAAGGGTCAGTTCACCAAAATGACATTAAAAAACAAAATAAAATGAAATAAAAAATGAAAAAAATAAAATACATTTCTCACTGGTGGTGTGGACATGTTGATCATTTTTGGTCTTATATGTTGAGGTTTCAAAGATATCAATCTTTGAGATTCTGAAAGAAACTGAAAGTTTCCATTGGAATTGTCTCCATCACTGTAAATAAAATCATAGAGGAATTTAGTGAAATCGGCTATTTTTTTCTCATTAACTTAATGTAAATAATCCAATTTTTATTTGTTCAAGTTAATAAGACACAGAATTTCTCATATCTATTTTTCTTAGAACACTTAAGAACTTCTAAACATGAGTTCTTCTGTTTTGAAGTCTTTTGACTTGAAATGATGAATGAATGTACTGTACAGAGTTCAATCAACTCATTAAATTAAGTTTCTAAGGAAACATGATCATCATATTAACAGACTTCCCAGCATGCACTGAAACCCTCCTTTTTATAGTTTAAAGAAAACATTTATGATGGAAACTTACTGTGTGTCTCTAATACGCTTGAAGATCAGTCGTGGTTGCTTTTTTTCACCATAATGAAAACACCGTGAACCATGATTGAACTCATTCCCTACCTCCTCACACCTGAAATGTAATAAATGCACTAGAAGCAGTTTTGCATGTCATCTTTGTGCCAATGCTGGAACAAAGTAGCTCCAACAGGAGCAGCTGCCAAATTTTCTCACTTTTAATTTACACTTTATACTTTTTGTCCCCACAACTACTGATGGTATTGCTCCCTTTCGTCCACATGTGTAAGTTTTCAGAAAACGTGCATGAATACGGGACGAAATGAACACAGAGCACAGACAGAAGGCTTAGAACATTAAGCATAGATGAACCTTTAGTCTTGTTTGTCATTTGGATAAACACTTTACCAACTTACCTCACAAATATAAGACCAGGGATACATTCATGTATGTTAGTTGACTAATACAATCCAGTTTAAATACTGACAATACTGTAAAGATAATGACAGAAAAAAGCATAGAAAGTAAGCATTGTAAAGTTTATACATGGTGTAAACTTTTGTTCAAACTGATATCTAAATGATTTAATTAAATTAGTGGTGCTGACATCTGTTCATCATAATTAAACCTTTATTTTGTCTCTTTGATGATGATGTTATTGATAAAGAGAATGATGATGCAGGAGTACACCGTATCAGTAGATCATCTGTGATCCAAACCATTTGTGTTTATCTAACCATACCAACAATCCCTTCACTTGTGATTAAAAAAAAGAGGGCCTCCCCAATTTAAGCGTTGAAATTTCACAATATTCAGCAAATGAATTTGCAAGATGCAACAGGTACTGCACTGCTTTCATGACTGTCTGCATACCAATGTGACCGCAGTCTAACTATTACTCTCTTTATCTCTGCCCCCTCCGGCACCAGGCTAGAAAACCCTGTGTTCTCTTTCCAGAAAAACCTCTTCTTTAAAACTTCTGTGGGATATGTACATTTGTTTGTGTTTACCCCTACAGCTAAATCTTTTTTACGGCAGGTCTGTCATTTATGGAAAGCAGAGTGGATACAGGATTCTGATAAAGACAATTCTGCCCATGCTTGAATGATTAGATATGAAACCGTGCAGTATATCTGCTGTTTTTACTAAAGACAACATTGTCAGCCTGGCAGTGTTTTGTTAGAAAGATTGATGCATGTGTGTTTATCTGGTGTAAATCCTGTTGTATGAGGCAGCGAGCAGGTTCATTCTGACTGACAGCTGCTCAATATTCTTATTCACAAACACAAGCAGCAATCAGCATAAATCATGTCATTCACTGCACTTTATACGCTTCAAGAAATATTTTTTTAACGACAGGTTGATTTGTTGTTATTTCTGTCTAATTGTCTAACTTGTCACTGATGCACACGCTTATGACTCACGAGCAACATGCCCAGATAATGGTCTTGTAGCAGTGGGAAATTTCCCTCACTCCTCACAATAACTTGCGGGTAGCCTAGGGGACTGTGAGGATGCCCGTTTGCACTCAAGGCGTTTAAAGATATTTTCACATCTATTCTGGAAAACTTCACCTACTGACATGTGGCCATTTTTCTGTCTGACAGCGAGAAAAAAGCCACAGAGCACCAGTGGAAAGTCTCATCATGTTGAAACAGTGTCACTGCAGAGAGAATGAGCTCTGAGTCCTGTCAGATCTGTTTTCCTCCCCTGACACAAAGAGGACAGTGACATCACACGTTGTCTGTGTGTGCCATTGAAAATAAGACTGAATTCAAACCGTGGCTTTTAACCAAATTATAAAAAAGAAAGAAATCCCTTTTATCAGACCATGCAGAGAGTTTTGGTTTTATTTGGTCATGTCTGGAGATATCTGTCTTAGGTCCAGAGACTATATGTATATTTATTAGGGCTCCACAATTTATCACAGTATTATCGTGGGCTAGTGTAGATAAAACATGAGAAAGTCCCCTCTAAGAGCCCTCTAGCAAAATCTCAAGGCACACCTGTATTCATATCCTTGCAAATTAGCCTATAAAACCAACCTAACCAACAGAGGCAACAAGTGCTAGCCTACCAGAGTTCCTGGAGTGCAGGTGGGGAAAAAACAATGAGGTGTCAATCACTCAGGGCCTCTGATGTGTCACTCTAATAACTCCAACCATCCAGAGACTGGGGTTCAATGTTTTTACAAGATTTGTTTGTCTAAACAGTGTATAGGATGTGCCTCTGTACTGGGAAATGAGGTATAATTCTGGACTGTTTTTTGTATAATTATATATTGCAATAGTAATGTATGGTTGTCACAACCGGACTTGCCTCACGCGGCGGCACACCGTTTGGGAAACACTCCTTCCATCAGGCAAAACACAGTGAAGTTCCCTCTATGGTGCCTTTGAGTGCACCACTGGCCTGAACAACACAGAAATGTGTCTAAATATAATGCAGTCCAGTACAACTACAACACCACTAACTATAACCTCAATGCTAAAAGGCATCATTTTAAGACCTTTTTGACAGTGTAAAAACCCTGAACATGACAGAATTAATAAAAGTTGACATTAAAAAAACTCTTATTCTCTTCCATTGTACTGGGAAGACAACAGAAAACTTTCTGACTGATATTTCAAAACCTTGGTTGGCAGAAAACTATCTGCATGGCTGGATTCAACTTTATATAAGTGAGAAAATATCAAGATATCAAGATTATGTATTATCACTTCATTGCATAACAAAATTAGAGTTGCAGTTCCTTCATTCTGCACACACATGCAATACAGATAATTAATTACATTCAGAATAGAATAGGATAAAAATAGAACGCAAAGCAAAATAAGTCAAAATAAAGCAACATTATACAGTTATTTACATCTATACATATACATGTATACACCCAGGAAATAATAAGATGTAAATCTGAATTTGCACCACGTTGAATGGACCTTACAACTTTAAATTTCATATATATTTAAAAAAAAATTTATTATTATTTTTTTTTTAAATGCTGTCTGGCAGCATTACTGACTATAATTCTGTGATATTTTATGATTCACACCTATCTAGGGGCATTTACTACTTACTAAATGTTTAGATGTTACTTAGAGTTATGTTGTAGCTTGTCTCTGTGGTGTGACCGCTTTTATTTTAGCAATGCATAAATCACAACATAATTTACATTACAACTAGGCTTCATTTGAACTTACACACAGCTGCACGGGCTTCTGATCTGCCACATAATTTAAATTAGGTTGAAGATTATAATGTAGATTCTTGTTGTATAGGGTTGTATAGCAAGATTTCCCATTTTGTTACTCATAAAAAAACAACATTTAAAATGATATACAACAGAGAAAAATAAAACAAACTACTTTGCATAGAGCAGTGTCGAAGATGAATTAAGCAGTCTCACAGCCTGAGGGAAGACTCTGCTCTGTAGCCTGGTGCAGCAATGGATACTTCTGTATCTCTTGCCAGATGACAGCAAGGTGAACAGGCCGTGACCGGGGTGATTATGGTCTTTTAGTCTCCTTATACTGTATATATAAACCTAAAAACATAATTCCAATGTCATAATAGTACAGTATGGAGTTTTTCATCAATAAACTATCAAATAAAGCACATTTAACAATTAAAATTGAACTTTTTTTTTTTTCCAATTCCAGACTGTTAAATGACAGAAAAAGACATTTTCAGACCAGTTTTGGGGAGAGAGATGATCCAGAGAATAATTTGACAAATTAAAAAGCTGTTGATTTCCTTTGGATCTTGCCTGTGTTTTTAAAGTATTGCATCATTATTGAGGATGAACTGTGAGTGTAAAGGGCCAAAAATGGGTATGTTACCTTGAGGCAGCACTGTACCATAGAGAGTTAACTTCAAAAGGGTAGAATTTATTACTGAACAGTTGTATTGAATTTTTTTCAATTGTACCTAATAAAGTGACCACATTAACATATACAGTATTTAAAAAGATATAGATTTTTTCCCCCGTTACATTCTGTAAAATAATGAATCAAAGAAGAAAACAAAGTTTACCAAAATAAAAATCAGCCAATGGAAAGATGGCATGATTCCACCACCCACTCACCATCTGGGTTGAAAAACACTGTGCCATATGACTCCTACCCTCCTTCTACCTCTATCACCTGCCACATGAAGTTACAGGTGTGCTTTCTCACAACTTTGGCAAATCGACATCCACCTGACACATCTGACCTTGAACACCCCATAAATAACTGTTCCAGTAAACAACTGTACCACAGACTGCAAACAGAGCAGTGAAGATGAAGATATCGTTGGTCTTCTCCCTGGTGCTGATACTCTGCTCTCTTTGCAGGGCTCAGAAACACAGCGGTGACAATGATATCCTGCTTCAAGCTGTCGAGAGCGGACTGCAGCCCAGGACTGAAGCTGAGGGAGGTGAACCAGAGCTGGTGCTTCAGTCTGACATCTGGGCTGAGCTGAGGAGTCTGAGAGACATGGTGGTGGAGCAGAGGGTGGAGCTGAGGCACCTGACAGCCAGAGTAACAGCTGCTGAGAGCCTGGTGGAGCAACTGCAGATGGAGAATACAGGTACATTGTAATAAAAGACTCACTTTATAACAAAATAGAAGTAGTTGAGCTCATGTGAGAACTCTTCTTACAGACATGGAGGCCAGGATGACTGCTGCTGAGAGCCTGGTGGAGCAACTGCAGATGGAGAATACAGGTACATTGTAATAAAAGACTCACTTTACAACAAAATAGATGTAGTTGAGCTCATGTGAGAACTCTTCTTACAGTCATGGAGGCCAGGATGACTGCTGCTGAGAGCCTGGCAGAGGAAATGCAGATGGAGAATGATGGTAAAAACTGCCATGCACTGACATGTTATCTAACCATAACTGGGATATTTGTGTTGAATCTCTGACTGGTAAACTGTTACGATAATGATCCCACTTTCCTGTCAAATTTCTCTATCACCTTAGCTCAAGCTACAGAGCTTTCTGTCGCTCAGCAGGAACTCAGCTTTCTGCAGGAAAGACTGACCATCGGTGAACACCGCATGGAGGAGCTGGAGAAACAGCAGGAAGGTAATCAGAATCAGAAATAAAGGTTGAAGTTTAACTTCTGTATATTTCAACCTGGACTGTATTTTCCCATCTTTTTGTTTTTGTTTTTGAAATTGGTCGGGTATCATATAGTAGCAGTATAGTACAGTATAGTAGTATAATAATATAGGTGAAGCAAAACTGAACTACAACGTAATCCCTCTCGGTAACTGTGCACCATAAAGTTAAGGCCACTAAAGCTGCTTCTTTTTGGTCAGATTGTAAGTGTGCACATAAGCACGCACACATGCATGTGCACATGAATGTACCCTTTCTCATGTGTACTTTAATTACTAACATTACAGTATCTTACAGTTTGTTATTCCTGTGTTTCACATTTGTATTTCAAAGCTAAATAGTCCTACTGACCACAGCAGTGGTGACAGCAGTGTCACCATAAAAATATAATATAAAGCTTCTATACTTTGTTCCTCAAAAAGAAATTTAACATCCATTGTACATCTATCTTCTGGTTGTGAGACTCCTAAATTTATCCTCCATCATGAAAAATACTTTTATTATTAAAAAGTAGGCTACATGCAAAAGAAAGCAATCTACATTTAAATACTTGTCAAACAGCTGATTCAAACTAAAGTCCCACCTCTAACTGGACAGATCATTCCACCCCTAGATGATAATCCACTCAATATGTACTCACCCCTATGCCGATGTGAGGATGGGTGAAGGTCTTCAGTTCACTAAACAATCCTGGAGTTTCAGCAGAAAACAGGGTTGCAGCCAAATCCAGTACAATGCCAGTGAATGGAGACCACGGATAAAATGTAAAGAAAAGAACACGAAACAAACACAAAATATCTCTATCCTGCTCGTGTGGTGTAATCCAAGCGTCTGTGAGCCGCAATTCAAATTTAACCACAAAAGATGCCATTTACACCATGTTTTTAGCTGAAATGTCAACAAAGGGTTAATGGGTTAAAGGGTTAAAGGGGTTATGATTTGTGTGATGAAATGTGTGCACATTATTATGAATGTGTGTATACAGGAAATATGGAAAATAACTTTGAGAATTGACTGTGTTCTTTGTGTTCTTCTTTGACTTTTCACAGTGAGAAAGCTGGCGTTTACTGCCTCACTTCTGGCATCTGGTGAAGGTAACACAATCCACGATGATTATCATCAACTCATCTACAGAAATGTCATTACCAACATTGGAAACCACTACAATCCGAACACAGGTAGTCTGATTAGTCTTCCTTAACATGAGAAATTATCCTCTCAGTTTCAGTAATTTCACTGGTATCAGTTGTGATTGTGTTTTTCTGTCTGTGTCTTAGGTTACTTCACTGCACCAGTGAGAGGAGTGTATTACTTCAGATTTACTGGCCATGTAGCACATGCTGATGCTAGTATGATAATGAGACTTCTCAAGAATGGACATCTCATAGTTATGGCAGGTGACCGTGAGACCGCCGACACAGATCTAGAAGACAATGTATCCAATGCTGTAGTGTTGCAGTTAGAAGTGGGAGATGTTGTTTCACTGCAACTTTGGGGATATGTATGGGATGACCAGTACCACAGAACAACCTTTAGTGGCTTTCTGCTCTTTCAACTGTAAGATATTATGATTGCCAACTGTCTCAATAACAACAAAAAATGTGAATTTTCATTTACCATTTGTACCATAGAATCATTAAATGAAATCAGAAGAAAATAAAAGTTATTTATTTCATCTGACCCTTCTGATTTTTCTCCCATCTTTATCCTCTTTTCTGACATTTTTATAATGCCAAGACATAAAACAACAAACAAACAAAAACAAACAAACAAAAGACAGTGATATGACACCATTATATGGACAAAAAACCTGAAACAATTAAGTAATAAGTAACTTAGAACCAATGCTGATTTGGACTTGGGCCTAATTAATGACATTTAAAAATAAGTTTTTAATTGACTGGTAGTCAATAAACTGAGGTTACGATGGGTGACATGGTCACATAGCTGAAAACAAGTTGGGATATAATGAAACAGAAATAGACGATGCTTTAAATTTTACATCCTCATACCTTTCACCTTGTATAAACTGTATAATATACTGACTAATTAATATAAGTCAATTCCCTGTTTCTAAGTGTCATTTGCTTCACAATAAGTTCTTTCAAATCAAACATCTTAAGATCTGAGTGGAAAGTTTTGTTCTTGTAACTGCATGTATAACATTTTTTGACTCAAACATAGTTTCACCGTATCACACGATCTGCTTCTTCTGCACACATCAAGAACAAATACAAAAAAAAATTGCAGAGGAACATTTAATATCCAGGGATTCATATTATAAACATGACCACTGATTATCTGTGTAACAATTTAGCAGTTTAGCACACTGACCAGCCATATACCTGATCTTAATCTATAATCTAATCTGATTGTTGATCAGCAAAGACATTTAACCAAAGGATTTGGGCTCCTAATAGCTAAACAGTGATACGGTATTCTTACTTTATGTGTTTAAACTGGCAAAGACCTCAGAATTTGTATTGACTGGTTTTCACCCTGCACGATGCAGGTGCAAAATACCCAGATGGGTTGTTCTTGTTCTTGTTTTTCACTTTAGATGTAAGGTGAGCACAGATAAATGTTCCCTCTTCAGCAGATTCATGTGAAAACAAACTCTGTACATACTACATCAGTCTTACATGTATATGTAAGGATAGGATGCAACTGTAAAGTCAACTGACCTGCGCCGTATTAGTGAGAATGAGGTCAACCTTTTTCAAACAAAGCCTTCTAACAAAGGCCCACTTTGGATAAGGTCGACACATTACGTTATGAAAAAAGTAAGTAAGGAAGAAAAAATCTCAACAAATTCCTCAGATAAAAGTGGAAGAAAATGACATCTTATGAATGTGATCATTGTTTCCTTTCCTTTGGTGTTTCACATCATAAACCTCCCGGAATGCAGCTGCATCAGCGTTTGAGCTTTGACTAAATCCATTCAGACTCTTTGTTGTGCAGTCACTCAGATCACACAGGCACACACACGCATGCACACACACACACACACATACACACACTTACACAACACCACACCTTGGTTATCAGTCATCTACTATGGCTCTGATAACCGTGATCAACACACAACACACTACACCTCCATTCACTGTCAGTGTCTGTGGTGAATTCTTTCTTTCCGTCTTTCTTTCGCTGCCCTCTACTTTCTCTGTTATTTCCCACAATGCACTGAGAAGACTATCAGCCACACTTGATCTACAAGCTGTCAGGTGCCCTCACGGTACAATTTCACACCCTTGCCGGCAGATATAACTCTGTGAAACACACTGTGGGCAACATTATTCCCTCTCTACCACTGTGAGGTTTGTTTGTTGTTGAGACTCCTTCTTCTTCTGCCTTCTGAAAGAAAGAAAAATGGAGGCCAGTTTCAAGCAAGAGCGCTCAAAGGAATAATTCAGCTGTGTTTATGGAAAAAGCCCGAAGTGCATTGGAGCGTGGTGTCTCCTTGAAATCAGATGGGTTTTTCCAATTGGAAACTAACATTATATGAGTCAAATGTCACTCTCTCTAAATCAACCAGACTCCATTGACAAAATGAGCAATTTTATCTCGCAGAACACTGGAGTTACTTGGCCACCACCACCTCAATCAGTTAGTTTGTTTGTGTTTCTGTGTGACTTTAGTGTTTTAGAAGTAGATGAAAGATAGCTCAGACTTACCAAAGTCACACTATAACACAAACAAACCACTGATCAAGACAGCACTAGACCAGCAACTTTTGTGTTCTCTGAGGTAAAATGCAAAGGGAGTTTGGTTCAAGAAAAACAACAGCAGTTTCCCATGAGAAAAGGCTGTCTAATGGCAAGGTAAAGCAGTAAAATGTCTTTAATAGCGTACATTTAAACTGATATTGTGTATAATGTGTGTAAATGTGTAAAAAAAAACAAAAAAACACTAGACATTCAGTTATATATTTTGTTGAGTTGTGTGCTTACATTATCCAAAATGTTTCCAACAATGTTCAAATGCAGAGAAATCCCTAATTTATTCAAGGTATCAGTGCGTTTTCTGCTAGACACTGAAGAGGGAAGTCTGTGCGTGTGATGAAACAGAATGTGAATAAAACATATTCATCATATCATCAATCATATTACCTCGTCCACGAAGATGTTTCATGTCCAGCCTTGGGGACTTGGGTTACATGTAATGGGATTACCTCATTTGGATCCAAAAGACAGGTAAAAATGGGGATTATTAGCAATTTTATTTATTTATTCTTTTTTTTAACAGAGATGGATATATTAACATCCACTAACTGTATAGTTAGTTTATTATCATGTCCTTTAATGAAAAAATGCTTAACTCAGTGGAGACATTATACTGTCTTTAAATTGAAAAAGAGGAACAACATCACAGTACAGTGACAGTTCTGCCTTCAGCTGTGAAAATACTGTCATCATCCAAGGACTTAAGAAATCTTATTTAAAGAAAGTTTTTACAGGTCACCTTAGCTACACACACCAACCTCTACTGTTATCTACAGTACACAGACCAACCACTAATGTGAGCTACACAGATCAACTGCTAATGTTAGCTAAACAGGCCAATCGCTAACATCAGCAACTCAAAACAACCACTAACATTAGCTACACAGACCAACCACTAATGTTAGCTACACATCTTGTTAGCTTGCTGACCTCTGAATACTAGCACTACTACAACTACTACTACAACATGTATATATGTAATATATGCATAAAAATGTACTAACAGTGCATTTAAAAATGCATAAATACAGCTATTAATCAAAATGTGCATTTGTGCATTACAAAGGAAAAACAAACATAAAACATTAGGGTAAACAATATCACCATATTTGTTATTGAGCTGATCCAAAAATAACAGAAAGTAATCAGGTTACATTACTTTAATGTTGCAATACTTTATTTATTTATTTATTTATTTAGAGAGGACAGTGCACATTCATCATACATTTCTGTAGATGTGCCGGTGTTAGCCAAAGGCTAGTTTTCACTTGGATTTGGTTACTGAATGTTTTTTTAACAGGTAATTGCATTACATTTTTAAAGCAACCGTCCCAACCCAATCATGTCAGATAGATTTTCATCAGCTATGGTGTTTGTTTAAAAGTGAGGACAACGACTCCCATGATCCCTTGCCAGAAGAAATAACTGTGAAACATACTGTGAGCAACATTATTCCCTCTGTGAGGTTTGTTAGTTGTCGAGATTCCTTCTTCTTCTGCCTTCCGAAAGAAAGAAAAATGGA